>JAPMOQ010055423.1:1152471-1190288 GCA_026543055.1 Argiope trifasciata | reverse complement strand
TTTGTATTACATGAAAAAATATTACAGACATCAACAGATGGATAAAAAATTATATATATTTGTTGTTTTGTATTACATCAAAAAATATTACAGACATCAACAGATGTATAAAATATTATATATATTTGTTGTTTTGTATTACATGAAAAAAATAACGGAAAGCAAAGACTACCATCTATCTAGATCAAAGAGTGTTTGTGTTACCGTGTTTATAAGCATATATTTTGATAAATATTTTTCCGAACTCAAAGAATTCTGAAACTTGAGAAGTCTTTAAAATCTTGAGATCAAATTTTTTGATAGCTGCATTCTTTTGTGTACTTTGAATAAGAAAAAGTAAAAAAAGTTCAAAAGAATACATTGTTAATAAAATTAAAGCAGTGATTTTCTTGCTACAGAAATTTAAAATGAGATATAGATTGATTTTAAAATTGAATTGCAGATAGTATGATGCATAATAATAGAGACGGCACTTAATATTTCTGTTATTTGATTTCAAAATCGCTACAATATAAGAAAAAGATACATTCAGATAAGATATTTTTTGACTTGCTAAATAAATTTACAAAATAAATGTCTTACTAAATAAATTTACTTACATAAATTTAAGTAAGAATAAATTTTATTAAACTGAATTTTAAAAAATCAAGTTGACAATTGTTTAAGAATTTCAGCTCATAATATATTGATTTCGAATTCGGAGAAAAGCTTTAAAGGACGTTAAAGACTTACAGCATAATTTTTGAAATGGGTGCCTTCATATTTCGTATTGTAAATACATTTTAAAGTTTCCATTCACAATGTTTGATAACATGTTGTACCATTTTTTAAAATTATGAGAAATATGAAAAATTGACTTATGTTTGATATTTTAGAGATTGCCAGGAAACAAATCCAGCATTAGTGAATTATAGATATTTACAACACCATTACTTTTAATGTTGGCATCCTAATATAGAGATATCGCATTTTACTCGTGATCTGGGCCTCCAGGCTTGGGCATAATTGTTCTTTGTTCTTCCTATGAGATGAGTGGATGTGCCCACCTAGTAAAAAGGGGTTGTGCAAGCGAATGTGATTCCTGAAGTAACTAAGTCGTAGTCTTGGTCCTTGCTGCTACTGTTTCACACCAAATTTTTTTCCATGCCAGAACTCTTTGATTGTGAGAAACTTTCTAACATCGGTTTTCAGCAATGAAGTGAAAACAATGGGTTTTTTTCCGTCATCTGAGAATCGTTCGAGCTCCAAAACTTTATCTCGATGTCAGAAAGTTTATTTTGGCGAAGATACGGATCAAACAGGTTTAGAACGATCGCGTGACTTTTGTATTGTGCAATCGCCAACTTTTAGAAAGGCAATGTGGTTTTTTTTTTGTCCATCTGAAAATCTTTCGAACTACCCTATTTTTTTGCTAGTTAAAAATATTGAAAATTAAAGTCTAAAAAATTAAATTTTATTCATTATACATATCTTTCGATACCTTCCCTCGCTATTTTGTATCGATTCCCATTTTCTTTAGTGATAACTTCTTTCGACTCTGCTCCTTATTGGCCAGAAAGGAGAATTGTGTTCTTGGTGGAAATGCACACCAGGTAGTAAATTTCATTGGCGATAGTTCACAAAATGTAGAATCTTCTTTATCAGTTTTTAATAACCCAAAGAGGGAAAAACTGATGCCAGAAGAGCGAAAAATCACCCTTTTCTATTCGTGAATTTTGAAATTTCAAAACCTCCGGACAAAAATAACATCATGTTCTCACATGGTAATAGTATTATATTTTAGATAGTAAATCATAAGGAAAATATTGATTCAAGAATGTGAAAATATTTATTAGTTTTTATAACCCAAAAAGCAAAAAATTGTTGCCCGAAAATCCACATACAAATCCCCAATTTTCTGCACGTGCATTTTGAAATTTCAAACCCCCCCAGACCAAAACAACATCATGTTCTCACATGGTAATAGTATTTTAGATAGCAAATCAAAAGGAAAATATATATTCAATTAAATTTTAACCAAGAAATATTTGCGTTTTAAGATAAATATTTTTTTAAAATTCTTAACACGCTCGTTACCATTTTTAATTTCAGACAAAATTTGAGCGCAGAAACCGCTGCATGTTAATGATGCCCAGATGAGATCAATACAATAACCACAGGAAACTGCAATAAAAAAATATTTTTGCATCCAAGAGTTGTAATTAGAGACGGCCCAGTTCAGCACAACAAATGAATTAGGAATAAATCTTCAATTAGGGAAGAGATGTACAAAAGCGCTCTGTTTTTCGCCAAATGAATATTTATAAAGGCCCCGCAACTTTTCTCGATCGACAAACGAAATGAATCCCTCGTGCATTTAATGAACATTTATTCAGCCCCATTATGCACGAACTTTTTGTTCCTATATTTACATAAATGAATCCCAGCGCATTCAGAATGCGTAATGAATGAAAGTCAGGAGATCATGTTTTTTTTAAAATTTTTGTTAAAATAAAAATGGTTATTTATTATGTCAAAAGGTAAATGGAATGTATTTTTTTCCCTTCATTGAAATTCAGTTGGAAATATGCGTAAAAAATTTAAAAGTAAGCATTGATTTCGTGCATACACATACCATAAAGAAGCGATTAATATCCTGATATTTCGAATAAATTAATCTATAATAATGAAATATGAATAAGAACATTCGCATGATATTGCAGGAAGTTTAGAAACTAACCATTGACAACTATTTATTTATAAAGCATTAGTTGCATCCAATTTTAATTAAATATCTTTTGCATTCGGAATGCACAGTGAATGAAAATCAGGAGATCATGTTTTTTCTGAATTTTGTTAAAGTAAGAATGTTTATTTATTATGTCAAAAGGTAAATGAAATGTATTTTTTTCCTTAATTGAAATTCAGCTGGAAAAATGATGCGCAAAAAATGTAAAGGAAAGCATTGATTTCGTGCATTCCCATGCCATAAAGAAGCGATTATTATCATGCTATTACGAATAAATGATCTATAATGATGAAATATAAATAAGAAAATTTGCATGATATTGCAAGAAGTGTTAGAAACTAGCCTTTGGCAACTATTAATTTATGAAGTATTGATTGTATCCAAAGTTAATTAAATATCTTTTGCATATTTTAATGATTATGATTGTCTCAATAGAGTATTTTTTTCTATTAGCAATTTTTCTGAGAAGTTATTGTTTTGAATCTACAGTAATTGAAATCAGCTACCGCATACAAAGGATTATTGCCTTTTTCTTTATCTCCTACGTGAGACTACAGCTTATCGCATCATCTGTCTTCATCATTTATAATCAATTGTGAAACAGATTTGGTAATAAATGATAGAAACTATTGCATATAAAAGTATATTGCTTTTTAATTGATCTCCTTAGTAAGACTATTGCATTTAACGCTATCTGTCGGCAACATTTGTAATTAAATTTGAAATGTGTAAAACAGATTTCACAGTAAGTGAAAACAGTAGGTGATTGCTAGTATTGCTTACAAAAATTATATAATTGTTTTTTCCTTGATCTCCTAAGTGAGAATAAAGCTGGGTGTAGCATTGCCTATCTACAATATTTGTGACCAAATTTGAAACGTGCCAAACAGACTATCTAACTTTAAAACTTAATATATCACTCATTCTACTTTTCATTTAATTGTACTGTAGATTTATTTCTCTATCTGAGACGCAGAAGATTACCGGCATTTATATAATATTTAAAATTTGCGCAATTTGTGAGGTATAGGAATTTAAGAAAATTTATTTATAATGATGAAATACTTATAAGTAAGAAAATTTGCATGATGTTGTAGCAACTTTTAGTAACTGTTGCATACAAAAACAATTTGGCAACTAGATAATGAGTTTTTAAGTATCAGTAGTATTCAGTTTTAATTAAATTTCTTATGAATGTTTTAATATTCATGATGACCTCTACTAAATATTTTCTTCCTATTGGTCATCTTTTGAGATCAGAAGACCATATTTTGAATCAACAGTTAGTGATAGCAACTGTTGCATATAAAAAATAGATTGCCTTCTAGATCTCCTTAGTGAGATTACAAGAGCCTGTAGAGATAGATCCCTATCGGTAAAAATTGTGAAAAAAATTTGACAGCTTGTGAAAATAGTAAGTGATAGCAACTATTGTATAGTATATAAGATAAATTGTCATCAAGATCTCCTTAGTGAGATAACAAGTACGTGTAGTGCTGGCTATCGGTAAAAATTGTGAAAACATTTGACAAGGTGTGAAAATAGTAAGTGATAGCAACTATTGCACGCAATGAATAGATTGCTTTTTTGGTTATCTGTTCGGTAGAGATATGCTATCTGTCGACAACATTTGTAATGCATTTTGAAAAACAGTAAATGATATCAAGTATTGCTTATAAAAGATAGATTATTGCACTTTTCTCGATCTCCTTAGTGAGACAACTGCATTGAACACTACCTTTCGGCAACATTTGCAATCAATTTTGAGAAGTGTGAAACAAATTTGACAGTAAATGAAGATAGTAAGTGATATAAACCATTGCATACAAAAGATAGTTCAAGAAAAAGCGAGATTACTGCTTCTAGCACCACTTGTCGGCAGCACTTACAATCAATTTTGTAAAGTGTGAAACTATATTCACAGTAAATAATAGCAACTGCTGTATACAAATGATGGCTTATTGCCTTTTTCTTGATTTCCCTAGTGAGATTACTGTGTATATCCGAAGTGTATTATGACAGGTGTGAAACATATTTAAAAGTAAGTGATAGCAACTATTGCATACAAACGATAAATTATTGAGTTTTTCTTGATTACCTTAATGAATCTAATGCGAATCTGTCGGAAATATTTGCAATCAATTTTCAAACATGTGACACAGATTTTGTAGATTTTCAAAATAAATATATCACTCATGTCGTTTTTCATTCGCTTTCATTGTACATTTATTTTATAATGATATTTCTTTTCAAGACCCTTATGACTTCCGAAATTCATGAAATATTTTACAACTATACAATGCAATCAATATTACATTATTTATTCATAAACATTACGAAATTCTACACACGATATTTACCAGTAATTTCAACCGTAATCTCTTCTATATAAATAAAAAAAATATAGATTAGTCTGTTTGTCTCTTATGCGCTACTGTGCCGCTCATCCGATTTCCGATAAAATCTGTACAACTTATTGCTCGCACTTACGCGAAGATTATAGGCACAATACAATCATCTAAAATATGAAAAATATTTTCAGATCTATTTCCCTATCTATTAATCATGGATTAACTACCAAATAACTCGTCAAGGAGACGCGACATATTCAGTAAAAATGCTAAATTAAAGCTAGAAGTTAATATTTTGTATCTATAGTATGAAAATGCAATGTTTTTCTCTACGGTAATAGTTTTATCGGGCCGCGGTAGCTTGGTTGGTAGAGCGTCAGTCTCGTAACCGAAAGGTCGCGGGTTCTGTCCTCGTCTCCGCCAAAGACCGCCGTGTTGGCTAATGGCAGTTGGGGCACGTTAAATATGTCGAGACTTCAAAGTCCTCCAAGTTCCCATAACAAAACGATACCTCTGGAGGTACGGAATCAGGGATGAGTCGGTCTCTGATTTGGATCTAACTTCCGACTTGCTGATGGATGAATGAGAGTATCCATGAATTCGACCACCCCCTAAAAAGGGTTGTGTCGTGTGTGTGAGCTAGAAGTCAGAATTCTGCCCTCTGGGTGCTCAGGGGTCTTTACCCTCAGAAGCTACTGCACCCCCTTTCCGTGAAAAACACGGACGCGACAACAACAATAGTTTTATTAGAGAGTGTGCGAGAAAGTTTTAGGGTAACCAATCGAATAGGTTTTAAATTTTAACGAAACATTCAATAAATTTTAGTGTTTTTTTGCCATAACTCTCGAAAATATTAGGGTACAAAAAACTTTGCACCATCTTAGTTTTCAAAAAATTATCTTTTATGGTATAAATATATTTTCTATATATAATTAATTTTAAAAGAAAATATCTTAATCAGATTTTCTAAAATTAAATGTGAGAAATTTGAACGAATATTAAACGAATCACAAGATACAATAAATAGTTTCTTTCATTACTATTCTGAAAGAACACCAAGTTTTACTATTCTAAAAGAATACGCAAATCTAATACATAAAAATGAATATTTGTTTGTAGAAGAAGATAATAAAAATAGAATAAATACTATTTATACTTCTCCTATATATATCCCTCAATTTCAATGAATGCCTTCATTGCCGACAAAAAAATATCATTCATCCTATAATTCTCAATTAAACTAGATAACTATTTCAAATTAAAAATAATATTTCCAAGATTATTTCTTCTGCGGTAGCAATACGCAGTTAGTCATTTATATATACAAAATTTCTAACGAACAATTTTCATTTATTGCAAAAAAGGGATTTGCCTTGTTATTATTTTTTTAAAGAATCTGATTTGCCCTTATTGCATTCAAAGTTTCCAATCAGTAATGTTTAATACTAATTTTGAAACTTCCACTTCACTTGATTTCGTTAATATTCTCAATCAATATCCCACTAGTTTAATATTTCCAGCATTCAATAATGCGGGTTAATTAGTTACAAAACGAGTACTTTGTGAGACCATGTAGGATTTCCTTATCTCTTTTAAGCGCAATATTTGCGTCTAGTGTCTAAGGCGACCTTTTCATTTCCACATTCTACAAAGTCTAACAAAGAATCCCAATTTGCCGCGAGAGGTCATGGAACAAATTACAGCTCAGCCATTTTCAAATTCGAGAACAACTATCATTAAGAGCCTCCAGGCGACGTAAGGTTATGTTGGGGGCTATTCCGAACAAACTTCTTGGCAGTTAGGAGGGAATTCCTTTTGTTAGGATTTACTAATGGTTTGGATTGTGGAAGCCTGTTCCAGTTAGATGTTCCAGAAATGTTCGCTTAGATGCTTGGGAAGTAGGGTGCAAGACTGCTTCATAACTTCCTTTGTTGAAGTTAAATTAAATTTTGGAAGATAGGATACCGCATGAGCCTTCGTTAAAATGGAGACTGGTGGCTTTTCATCTAACGTGCAATTTTGACAATGGTATATTAAGGTAAATCCTAACGATTTTGTTTTGTATGGTAAGGAAGACAACAATAAAAAGATAAAAAAATTAGGAAAATATATTTATAAATATTGATTACATCCAGTAAATAAAATTCAGATTTTTGTTGTGTCATAAATTTATTTATTTGATTTAATAATTAATTTTTTTCATAGGACGTATGCCATTTTGACCACATGTATTTATGTTCCTCATGCGTTCTTAAATGACTGAATTTATTTCAATTAAACATTGTACATTTATATTTTGCGTCATAAAAATCGTTATCTTTTCAAAATGAAAATTTAATTAAATGTACAACTAATCAGAAAATACAAAAAAAAAATAATTCTGTTTTTCTACAATAATTTCAGGGTAAATTATTTTATAATAAATATTCTAACTCCTGTATCTAAAAACTTATATGTTCTCTGTTACCAAATACTTTTTCCGAGCATTTTTTTAATGAAATTGTTATTGTTTATTTATAAAAATTAAATAAATAAAATATTGAAATACGACACTTTCAAAATTCCTTGCTCTGTCATTATTCTTTAAAACCGTTTGATCAATAATTTGAGACTTTTTTATTTGTTATCAAGAGGGCGAGGGGAGACAGTACGTGTCAGCAAGATTTAAACTGTAATTATACAGTACAATAGTAGCAATATTGTATGTATGCACAATATTAGCAATATTATATTCGTACTGTACAATAGGTTTTTTTAATGTATACATGACAGGCTGTATTCTTTAGGTGTGGGAGCTATATCAGTTTTTAGAAAGATTTTATTGTTTTAATGCTCATATATTTAACAATGAGTGAAAACATTGAATGATATAAACTCTTCATCTTTAAACGATTACAATTTCTTGTAGGCTTATTTTCATAACAAAAAATATTATAAAAAATCAAGGGAAGTAAATCACGTGATATGGTGTAATTAAATAGTTATAAGTATTATAATAATTTATATTATGAATATTATATTCATACATATACAGGAGCATAATACATATATTATATACATGAGGAAAGATTTTATTGTTTTAATGTTCATATATTTTATAATGGAGAACAAACATTTAAAGAAGGAATTTATAAACTCTTTTTAGTTTGTGATTGATCCTTTACTAATTTTATTTTAACATATCGTTGGGAATTTTCAAGATAAAATTCAAAAAACTTGTACATGACCTTATTAAAGAATGGTCCACATTTTATCGATTGATATTTTTTTGAATGGGATCCGTATAAAAATTTCCATTTTGTATGCTTTAAAATTTAATACCTTAAAATTTTAATTAATCTCATAAAATTTTGCATCTTTTTACACGCAGATTTGTTGTTGTTTACAATGGCAATTGTTGTTGACGAGCCCGCTGATCGCAGTTAGCAGTTTTAAGACAAAAATTATCATCCCTTGTTTTTTAATAGCACCAAGTAGGGCCAAGAGTACGACTTAGCTACTTCATGCATCACAATCGCTTGCACAAACCCTTTCATGGGGGGGGGATTCACACTGCTCACAGATAGAACACAGAATGACAACAATGCCCGAATCGAGACTCGAATCCGGGAAGCCCAGAATACTAGGAAGACACGCTAACCTTAAGCCAGGATCAGGATGAAGATTTGTAATTTACATTATATATCTATGATCAATATTTAGGGAATAAAAGCCACGGTGAAAGTTTTTGGGACACTCTGTATATAACGTATATTCTAGAAATGTAAATTACAAATCTAGCATATTCGTTATATACAGGAATATATACATAAATATCACACAGAAACCATAAATATTTCATACCGGTTTATTTATCTCTCTGCTGTCATCCTCACTTTCCGCAAACATTTTATTGAGTTTTATATTTTACCGAAATTGAAAAATATTAGGCTTGGGACCACTTTTATTTAAGTGTTATCTTTCATGTTTCATAAGTGAAATAGGCTTAAAGATGTCAGAAGATTATACTGTTAGGTTATATGGAGTTCTTTTTAATATACTGAAAACAGGTTATTCGATAAAATTAAATTGTATTCCTTCGTTGATTTTATGAAAAAGAAGACATGTGTAATAGGGAAATATGAGATTCCTCAGAGTATTTTCTTTGGCGGATTTAAAATAAATACATTATTATATATAGTTCAGCAACGCAATAAAAACAGAATTTACTTCACATGAAGGGAATTTATTTAGAGATTTGATGTTGACTAGAATCCAAAAAATGTTTTTATCTTCAAACTTCAAAAAGACTTATATCTCAGTCAGCAGCAGACTTGTATTCGAAACTGAAATAATATTGAAAACAAAATTTAACGTTGGAATTCACGAAAATTGTTTCGATTATTTTTTGAAAACAGTATTTTTTTCGAGAGTTTAACTGTGCTTTGGGGCATCAGAATTCAGTTGTAACGCAAAATGAGCATATGTACATTATAATTTTAAACTAATTACTTTTTTAAAGCAAATGAAATTCTTAATTTGCAGTAAAAATTAGTACACAATTTGAATTATTCAGTTAAACGCAATCATTGAATTTTCCTTAAAGCATTAATTTTGACATAAAACAATTACGAAATATTAACCTTGTTTCAATTATTTTTTGAAAATTGTATTTGTTTTCGAGAATTTAACTGTGCTTTGTACCTTTAGCATTCAATTGTAACGTCAAATGAACATATGTACATCATAACTTTAAACGAATCAGTTTTTTAAAGCATATGTATTTCTTAATTTGAAGTGAAAATTAGCATACAATTTGAATAATTCAGTTAGAGATAATAATTGAATTTTTCTAAAGGAATAATTTTGACATGCGACAGTTACGAAATATTAACCTTGGGAGTAAATCGTAAATTCGGTATTTTTACGGGTAATACATAACCAATGACAAGAGCTGCTGCAGAAGCGCCATCTAAAATTACAACTACTAACAACTGACGGTTTCTGAGCGTCAAGTTTTATATTTTAAAGAGCGTGAACATTAAATAAACAGAGTAAAATGAAGAATCTAAACAAAATAAATACTCACTAAAAGTTTGTTTATTTTTTTTAGCATTTTTAATATTATTGTACCTCTTCAACAGGAATTAACCAAGAAAGTTATATATATATATATATATATATATATATATATATATATATATATGGAGTGACTATATATATATATATATATATAATAAATTAGCAATATCATTGGAAACGAAACTAATTACAAAAATGGCACCAAAAAATAGGAATTGGAAATAAAAAACTATTTCAAATTCGTCCAAGATTAAAATTAAAAAAAAAATATATACAATGCTTAGTACAATAATAGTTTTTTTAAATCATTTTTTTAAAATTTTAATTTTGTTCGAAAATTGAATAGTTTTTTAGTTTCATTTCCTATTTTTTGGTTTCGTTTCCGTAATTAGTTTCTTTTCCTCTTATATAACTAGTTTATTTTATTCCTCTGTATTTTAATAGTTGCTGCATTTACGCTCAATAAATTAAATATCAAGAAAAACTATCAAAAGTAAATTTCCTTAATTCTTTAGGGATATCTTTATTAACATACCAGACTTTGTCGAAACTTCTGATAATTTTAAACACTGGCTCTATAGTGAACCAAAATAAATTTAAATGCATTGCAACGATAAGGGAGCATTATTCCTAAAAACCATGAAACCCGTGAGGAAAATACAGCTTAAAAATTCTCGTCACGCTGCTCAACTCCATGCAGGAACGCTCGCCTAATCTGACTCCGCCAAAAGAAGCCGAATGTTGGCGAGAGAAAGTTGCGTGAAAGGACACCCATTAATTGTCTCCGTCGTCTGCGAAAAGTGACAAGTGTACCAACGCCTTTACAGAAGGAGTCAAAAGTGTCACTTTCCTAGTGGCCTGTTTCTGGTTGTTAACATTTCATGCATGAAGTGATGAAGTTGGAGGGTGTTCCACTTTTTTGACGTTCGAAGAATGTGAGGGGGCTTCTTTCTCTTTAACGGGTTTGTTGCTGTGTAATCTGCATACCCATAAAGAATTTTGATTTATCTCATATCGATTGGGTGACTAAAATGTTTGTAAAGATTTTCATTGATTTACTTAGAATAGAAACGTTCTATAAATATTTAAAATAATTTTGTTGGTACAAGAATTTTCACTATTTCTTAGATTCAGGAATAAATACATAAGATAATATATTTAACCTGATGACTTCTGAAAAAAGTACCAAAAGCTTGTATGGGGCCATTGAAGAAAACGTTCAGCAGAAATCTCATTCAATTTTGTACTAAAAAAAAACTAGAGTGTTCTTTCTCTTCGAAGAGGAAAGCCAAGGATAATACTCTTTGTTTATCAAACGTTCCAAAAAAGCATTTTAAATTTCAGAGCCACGACATTACAGAAATCCGGCAAAGCTACTTTACTCAAAACTGAGCTGATGTTCATCGTCCATGTAAAAAGCTTTCTTTTCGTGAAATGGGCGAGACGCTTCAAATAAACATTGAAATTCAACCAAGTGTGAAGAAGATCTTGTTTTATCAGGCTTTCACATTGAGAGATTTGCATTTCTAAAATGGGAATAAAGTGTGGACATGGGAGCAATGGATTTTGTTTTGAATGAGGTTTGTTACAGGTTTTACTGGCTTGCAGATAGTTTTGGATGTGTCAGTGAATTTAGAATAATATTTGTTTTCGAATTTGTTGATCCTACAAAAATTAATAAAAAAAAAGAAATATCCTTAAAGTGTTAGACGATTATTTTCTTATATTAAAAATAAAGTTAAGTAACCCGTAAGAAAATCAAATTTCTGACGAATCTTCGCACTATAGAGCACTTTAAGTACAATTGAATTGGTAATTCATTATATTGAAATCATGCACTTCATAAATAGAGTCCTAATATAAATTCATTACATTAATTAAATAAATTTTTACGATTTTCGTTCGGTGTTCATGGAAGATAAGCTTGAATTGAAAAATTGGCTATGATATTGGCATTTAAGGAGCCCCCGTCTCTTTCAAGAGGCTCTCTCCTTCATGGTAGAGTCCTTGCTGTGGATGTGCCTTCTGCTGCGATGTGGTAGAGAATAAATTCCAGTCCATGCTGAAGGCATGGGTGGGAAAGAGGGTTCAGTGTTTAGTCCAATAAAGGGCCACCTGATAGCTGGTATGGTTGTGAGGGTGCCTCAAAGTTGTGCCGTGTGAAGACCTGGAAGAAGTGCAGCTTCATGGATAGTGAAGAAATGTAGATATACATGGTTAAGGGGTACTTTGCTGTTTTCTTTCTATTTTTTAACTTAAGCAAATGGGGAATAAGGATTCCAAATTTAAACGTAAAACATAAGCGAAAATGAAATTGTTGATGGAGCGCCGAGTCCCTGAGATTGGGGCATGATCTCCGGTAGATGACAAAATAAATATGAACCTGACAGTCAATATTTAACGTTACCATCTTCGATGTGATCTGAAGATAAGCAGAAAACAGCCGAGGTACAAATGTGGCAGAAACTGTCATGTCTGGAGTGGTCGGGGGAGCGGTTTCATCGTTGTCCAATCAGAAGGAGCGGGATCAGGTAGTGTACCTGTGAGACCCAATCAGAAGGTAGCTACTGGAAGGTCGGTGGGTGAACTTGAAATATAAATTCCATCAATGCATTAAGAATAATAAGCTTCTTTTCTTCGGCGTCTTTACTTGTCTTGACTAATTTTGAGGCCTTCAGGAGTCCTGGGAATCCATTAAGAATGCTTTTGATTTTCTTGAGGACTTCAAGAACATCTCTCATATTATAAATTTCAGCAGCTGTAACTTCTTTCAAGGGTGGGTTTGAGTTTGTTTCTTGAGGTGGGGGTTGATGATTTTTAAACTTGAGCGTGGGCTTAGGATAATTTATCTTGGATTTGAGAGAAGAGTTTTTGATAATTTCGGCATATGTGGGTCTTCCTGATCTCTCCTTTAGCTTTGGGAATTTGCGGCAGCCTTTCCATCCTGCGAGGTGTCCTCTTTCATTACAGTTAATGCAGATTGGTCAGATATTATTTCTTTGATTTCATATTCTCTTGTTGGGTGGGAGCCTCCACATTTTATTCATTTAGGAGACATCTTGCAGTTCTGAGCTGTGTGAAAAAATCCAGGACAATTGTAGCAAATTGTAGATGCGGGCTTCTTTCTATGAGATTCAATTTTAATTTTTAGACGCAACAATTTCTTCGCATAGTTTGAGCATTTGTTGATTTCTTTTCGATGAGGAAAATAAGGTACATAGATATCTCTTGTAATTTTTGAGTTGAGAAATTCTTAGGAATTTATCTTTTTTCTCTTGAAGTGCAGAGTTGATTTCGTTTTTATCAGAATTAGCGGGAAGACAATTATTAATTACTTTGAGTGCTCTGGCTTTTTTACGTTCGGATAGGAAAAATCAATCATTTCCAAAAATTCCAAAAATTGAATGATTTGCTTTCTTTGTTCCACAGTGGTAGTTTGAATGGATATGGAGTTATTCCTAAATATATTGACTGTATCAGGAAACGCTTTATGGATTTTTTAAGGGTTAGATCAGAGGTGTCCAAACTACGGCCCGCGGGCCAAACCCGGTCCGCCAAGTGATTTTATGCGGCCCGCGGAGGGTTTTAAAACATAATGATGATTTCGTCCAAACCTTTTCATTTTCATAAAGGTATATCGAAAAACTACGTGGCCAACAAAACGGAGTTGTTGTACTTGACCAAACACAAATGTCTATCGCGCTGTTAAGTTATAAGACTAAATAAAAAAAATATATTTCGGTAACTCAAACATAAAAGAAATTTTATACGCATGTGAATTTTGACGATAAGCAGAGTCTTATTTTTTTGTTGTAAATAAAGCATCAGCAATTTTGAGCAGTTCGCTTAAAGTAGTTCGTTTTGAGTAGTTCGCTTACATGTCTGGTACAAACATCGGCATGGTTGGACAAATTACAAAAGCTTGTTAAGCTTCAGGAGCATCAGTACCAATTTTTCTGCACTGTATTATCCACCAACAAGCATTATGTATAAAACATGTCGATATAAGCTGCGTTTTGAAGCCAGTTGTTTCTGTAGTAAATTTTATTCGATCACACGCACTTAATCATCAGCAATTTAAATCTTTTCTTAAGCAAATTGAATCCGAGTACGTTGACTTGTCGTATTACACTGGAAAGTGGGAAAGTGCTATTGTAGATTTTTAAGCTTAGAAGTGAAATTGATTTATTTCTTGTAGAGAAAAAACATCCTGAATCACTTTTATCGGATGCTGCATGGCTCTGGAAGTTGGCTTTTTTTGCAGATGTTGTGACACACGTTAATACCTTAAACTTAAAGTTCCAAGGGAAAAACAATTTAATTTGCGATTTATACTCTCAAATTAAAGCATTTCGAACAAAACTACAATTATTCGAAAGTCAAGTGACTGAATGTAATTTTACGCATTTTCCGTGCTGCGACGAATTTAATAAAAAAACAAGAAAAATTTCCAATTGCATTTGCAATTTGATTTAAAAGAAAAATTTAAAAAACCAATTTCCTGATTTGGACATGAACTCAAAAGAAATTCGGCTGTTCCAAAATCCATTTGATTGCAACGTTGCTGAAATTTCAAGACAGCTTCAAATAGAAATTATTGATCTTCAGGCAAACGAACAAATCAAGGACAAATACAAGGAAGGAAACTTAATAGATTTTTATAAATATTTGGATGCAAAAGAGTTTCCAAATTTGAAGAAATTTGCTCGTAAATTCATTTCAATGTTTGGGACTACTTACGTGTGCGAACAAACTTTTTCTCGAATGAAGTATCTCAAATCAAAATATAGAGCAAATTTATCTAATGATCATTTGCAGTCATTGCTTATGATTGGTGTAACAAATTTTGATCCCAACTATAAAGACATTCTTCAACAACAACAACAAAAAAAAACAGTTTCATCATTCGCATTAGAAGTTGCATGAAAATATTTCAATTTATATGAAATAATTATATAATTATACTTTGTTTGTTTAGTATTTAGTTTTTTCAAGTTACAATAAAACAGTATAAATTAATAGTATTTAATGCTACTTTACTCATAATGATATTTTTCAATTTGTATATACATGTGGCCCGTATAACATGGATCTAATTTCGATTCGGCCCGTGCCGCGAAAAGTTTGGACACCTCTGGGTTAGATTATAGTGGTCCGAGAGTTTTAACTTGATAACGGAAACTCTCTTTCTTTCTTCCTCTTCATCCCGAGGAATGGCTTTAAACTTGTTATCCGTGGGAAGTGGAGCTTTCTTTCACAATGCTTAGGACTTTTAACAGCTTTTGCTGGTTAGACGATTTTAAATCCATCATTTGAAATCGCTTTTTTACCTCTTGAGTCAGGAGCTTCAAGAGAATCATTTCTCTTTCTTTTGGGAGTGTTCTCATGTGGATTTACAAGTTCTATCTCATCTTCTGATTGAACATTCTGAAACTGATAGTTCAGCAACTTGGCACTGATAGAGAAAGGTGATGTCATCCTGTAAGTTTTTTCTTGTTCAGATGGAAATACTTTGACTTTATTAAGCTCATCAAAATAAAAGGTGGCATGGACCTTCTTTCTTGTTTCCAGTTGCGAGATTCAATTTCAGTATCAATTTCTTTAATCTGAAGGATACTCTTTTGAAGATAATAGCATATGTCTTGCTCATTGTTAGGATGATATGAACAGTTAGGTAGAAGACAGGGTTCAAGTAATGAAGGGTCACATCCGGTTTTGGTATAAAATTCTTTAACCTTTTGAATAGATTCAGGAGTGGGTGGTAAACCGTCATTGCTACGGAGGTAAACTTTATGAAGTGCTTCCCGAACACGAATCATTTCGCTGCACAATGCTTCTGAGGGAAGTTTGTCTAGATTGATATCACTCAGAACAAATGTCCCTTTCCATTTCTTGGACTCGAAATCAATTCCTCGACATTAAAGTGACATAAATTTATCTAACATAGTATTTATAACAAATAATGGCGCAAGATTAGGGGTCAATTGGTGCTGTCCTGATTGTCCAGACCAGAGGTTCCCAAACTTTTTTGAACCACTGCCCCCCTTTTTAGTGAATATCTCGATACCGGCTCCCTCACAATTCAGAAAAAAAAGAGCGTGCATAATGCATGGGGAAAACAAGAATTAAATATAAAAAACCAATAGATAGAATATTGTTGGAATTGTAATACTGCTGAAGTTCTTCTTTATTTAAAAAAGTGTTAACTTATCTGTTATAAGGTACGGAATTGATTTTGATGATACAAAGTAATAACAATCGTAAGTCGCTGTGTACAGTAACATGGAGACGATTTCTCTTTTGTTTTACCAATGTTAATGCAGTACTAAATAAACATTCTGCTGAATATGAAGAATTCTATCAGAAGTCGTTGAAGGATCGACCGTAATCCTGAACACCGTTGCGAAATCGATTTCTTCAGCCAAAATAGTTGGTAGCCCATTCTTGAATTTAATTCCTTATTTATATTAGTCCTTCTTCTAACTGAGATGACCCTGGTGTATTGTCATCGGAAAAAGGATCCCAAACCTAGTCTGGTTTGTCTTTGTTTAAAATGTCTGAAAACCATTCCTTGAAATCCTAGTAAACTATATTTGGTTAATCTTTTCACGTCTCTCCCTGCCATAACAACGCCGCCTGATTCCCTCCGGGTCTTTTACTGTCAATCTGACAACTTCAAATGCCCACAAGGGAGCGTTTCCACCATGTTGGAAACCTGTGGTTCAAACATTTATGTTGCTACTTTTATTCAACCCACACCGCTTCCACAGCATGCACTATATGTTAGGAGAGTGATGACTCAATACAGATCACAAACATTTTAATTCAAAATTTATATATCAAACTAAAATTACTAAGAATAGTGGTGAAGAACAATTTATGAAATATGACAATTTTATTACAAATCAATCTAAGAATGTTGTGCTTTAAAATTCTGGCAAGAATGTTGTGAATTAAAAATAATGGTAAAATGCTCTGCATTGAAAATAGTATCAAGAATGTTATGCAGTTACACTATATTTGTTAATCTTTTCACAACCCTCCCTGCCATAGCAATGCCGCCTAATTTTCTCCGATTCTTTTACTGCCCCTCTGACAGCTTCAAACGACCACAAGGGGGCGTTATCAATACGTGAGGGGTGGGGCGGTGGGTCTAATGCCACATGGTCATACCAAGCAAGAATAAACGAAGCTCTTTCGAATGAAGGCAGAGGTGTGCACCTTTCGTTGTTAACGAGCACCGTTAAAGTGAAAGAATGATTTGAAATATTTTGACCGTTCTTTAATAAAGTTAATTAATGCAAATTATAAAAATTTAAATTCGAAAGTCTTTAAGAAATAGTAAAACAATTAAAACACTATATTTAACACAAACAATTAAACTATAATTTGAGAGTTTTAATCAAATTGAAATACAATAAATACTTACAGCTTTATATTTAAAAAATAACAGCTCTACATTTATAAAAATTTTCAGCTTTATATTTTCAGCACCACCAATTACTTTTACTATTTTAAACAAACTACCATAACCAGACAAACCAATGATACTCAGTTTCCAACAAAAATTCGTTTACATCCTTTACTTAAGCAAACTCAATATCCTCTAATTAAAAAAACATTTTTTTCTTTTTAAGAAAATAAAAGGGCTAAATGTCCTTAGCTTATGAAGGACTTTGAAAGGCATTTTAAATTTCAGAGTCATGGCGTTACAGAAATCCAGCCAAGCCAGTTTTCTCAATACTGCATTCATCGTCCATGAAAAAAGCTTTTCTTTGGCGAAATGGAGGAGGTACTTCAAATAGACATTCAGATTCAGCCGAGTGTGAAGAGGAGCTTGTTTTATCGCACATTCACATTGAAAGTTTTGCTTTTCTAAAGTGGGAATAAAGTGTGGAAATGGGAGCGATGGGTTTTGTTTTGAATGAGGTAATTTAAGTTCTTATGGAATTGCAGATAAGCCAGTGTACATTAAAGAATTCAGAGTAGCACTGGATTTCCTTAATATTGTTCTTTTTCTTTAAGAAAACCATGAAAATAGAAATTGGTTCGAAATATTACGTCTGTTATCACGCATTTTGAATTTCGCTCTTCCCGTTGTCTTTTCTGATTAATTAGCTTTTTATTGAGTGGATAAAATTGGTAACGAAGACGATAGAACAATTAAAATTCATTCATGTTCAAGCTGTTGAAAAGTTTCATGTTCATAATATTGCTTCTCTTCTCAGGAAAAAATGTTTTTTTAGTGTATAAACACAAATTTATTAAAATATTAGAAATCAAATAGTTTTTTTATTTAATTATTTTTTCTTTTAGTTTTATTATTCATATCTAGGAATATAATGCATACCCGTTTCCTATTTCGATAATACATTGTCAAATTATTAATTGATTGCATGTAATATTATTTTTTTCGGTGGCAGCAACGCACCGGGTACCAGCTATTGAATTATAAAATTGCGTTAATTATTGCGTTACAGAAATCCAGCAAAGCCAGTTTTCTCAATACTGCATTCTGATGTTCATAGCCCATGTAAAAAGCTTTTCTTTAACGAAATGGAGGAGGTACTTCAAATAATCATTCAAATTCAACCGAATGTGAAGAGGAGCTTGTTTTATCGCTTATACACATGAAAGCTTTGCTTTTCTAAAGTGGGAATAAAGTGTGGAAATGGGAGCGATGGGTTTTGTTTTGAATGAGGTAGTTTAAGTTCTTATGGGATTGTAGATAAGCCAGTGAACATTAATGAATTCAGAGTAGCTCGGGATTTCCTTATATTATTCTTTTTCTTCAAAGAACCAATGAAGAAAGAAATTGGTTCGAAGTATCACAATTGTTGCCACTCATCTTGGATTTCGTACTTCCCGCTGTCTTTTCTAATTAATTAACATTTTATTGAGTTAGTGAAATCGACATCGAAAATGAAAGAAAAATTAGAATTCATTCATGTTCAAGTTGTTGTAAAGTTATATGTACATAATATTAGCTCCCGTGTCAAAAATTTTTTGTACAAACGCAGATTTATTAATATTATAGAATTAATATAATATTACAGATTTATTAATAATATAGGTTAATAATATAGAAGATTTATTAATATATTATAAATCAAATTGTTTTTGATTTAGTTAATTTTTCTTTTAGTTTCATTATTCCTATTTATGAAAATAATACATGCTCGAAATAGAATTTTCGTCATTCTTTTTTGTTCTCACCTCCAGTATGGTATCAAATCTTAATTAAATTATAGAATTAGCTAATGAAAAATTTCTTAATGTATCATAAATAGTGCTATCTCATTAATTTAGAACATGGAAATTACAAAATTTTAAAACTCTTCCACATGAAAATATACTATAACTACTTAGGAATTTGATTAAAAAGTATTAAATAAGGAGAAAACGGTCCAAAAATTAAAATTAAAATTCAATATGTTAAATTGTTTTTTGGCGGAATGTGGTGAATCGAAAACAATTCCATTTGGAGCTTTTTAACAGAAATTAAGGGTATTTGTAGAAATTTGTTTAGTCTTTAGTGGATAAAAAATAGTGATTGCTGCTTATATTTTTGTCTTTGCACATTTATCCAAAATTATATAAATAAAAATAAATATTTTTCTGTATGTCTCTTATGCGCTGCCGTACCACTCATCTGATTCCGATAAACTTCAACAACTTATTATTTGCAGTTATGGCATGCTTAGAGGCACAATACAATAATCTAAAGCATAAAAAATATCTACGTATCTATTTTTCGCATCTATTAACCATGGATTAACCTCCTAATAACCCAAAAGGAGACGCAACAGATTCAGTAAAGATGCTATTTTCAAGATATACACTGAAGTGACAAAAGTCATGGGATAGCAATATACAAATATGCAGATGGCAGTAGTATCGTAGCGAAAAAGTATTAATGTGCAGTTCGTTTTCCAGAGCTTACATTTGTGTTCAAGTTATTCATGTGAACAGGTTTTTCGTGATTTATGGCGGCACGACGAGAATTAACAGACTTTGAACGTGGAATGTTAGTTGGAGCTAGACGCATGGGTCATTCCATTGCGGATATCGTTAGTGATTTCAACATTCTGAGATCCACAGCATCAAGCGTGTGACGAGAGTATGAAATTTCAGGCATCACATCCCATCATGGACAGCGCAGTGGGCAACCACCTGCACATCACGTCCGAGACCACCGACGTCTGTGTAGAATGGTCAATGTTAATAGACACGCAACACTTCGTCAAATAACTGCATGAATCAATGTGGGACGTACGAGGGACGTGTCCGATAGGACTGTGCGGCGAAATTTCTCTTCCTTGGTCTATGACAACGGATGACCGACTCGATTGCCTTTACTGACAGCACGACATCGCCTTCAGTGACTCTCCTGGGCTCTTAAGCATATCGACTGGTCCCTAGACCAGTGGAAAACCGTGGCGTGGTCAGATGAGTCCCGATTTCAGTTGTTACGAGCTGATGGTAGAGTTCGAGTGTGGCGCAGACCCCACGAAGCCATGGACCCAAACTGTCAGCAAGGCACTGTTCAAGCTGGTGGTGGCTGCATAATGGTGTGGGCTGTTTTTATATGGCATGGACTCGGTCCTCTGGTGGAACTGAACCGATCATTGACTGGAAATGGTTATGTTCAGCTGCTTGAAGATCACTTGCAGCCATTCATGGACTTCACGTACCCACACAACGATGGGAATTTTATGGATGACAATGCGCCATGTCACCGGGCCAGAGCTGTTCGCGATTGGTTTGAAGAACATTCCGGACGATTCCAGCGCATGATCTGACCACCTAGATCGCCCGATATGAATCCCATCGAGCAGTTATGGGACATCATCGAAGAGTCCGTTCGTGCCCAAACTCCTGCACCATCCACACTTTCACAATTATGGACGTCTATACAGACAGCATGGCTCAATATTCCTGCAGAGGACTTCCAACGACTTGTGTACTCCATGACACGTCGAGTTGTTGCACTTCGCCGGGAAAAAGGAGGACCGACACGATATTAACAGTCATCCCATGATTTTGTCACTTCATTGTATGTTAATATTTTGGAGAAATTTTACATAAATGCAATGTAAGTCTTTTTCTGAAGTAATAGTTTTATTAAAGAGTGTGCGAGAAACTTTTAGGGGAACCAATCCAATCGGTCTGAAATTTTAACTAAACATTGAATAAAATGTTAGCTTTGTTTTTCATTAACTTCCGAAAATATTATAGTACGAATAATTTTGCCCCATCTCAGTTTTCAAAAAATTATCTGTTCAATTGTATTAAAGATTTTCATGGTATAAGCATATTTTCTACGTTTAATCCATTTTAAAATGGATTCTTTTAATCATATTATCTTATATTTAACTTGGGAATTCGAAACAAATACGAAAGGAATCCCGAGAAACAATAAATAGTTTCTTTTATTACCATTCTGAAAGAACACCAAGCATTACAATTCTAAAAAATACACAAATCTAATACATAAAAATGAATATTTGTTTGTTGAATAAAATAGCAAAAATAGAATAAATGCTATTTATGCTTCTCCTTTATGTATCCATCAATTTCAATTAATGTATTCATTGCTGAGAAGAAAATAAATATCATTCTTAATTAAGCAAGATAAATATTTCAAATTCTAAATGATATTTCTAAGATTATTTTTTCTACGTTAGCAACTCGCCCGGTACCAGCTAGGGTAAAATAAAAAAAACTGTGTTCGTCGGCACATACATGCAATTGTGAATTAAGTGTAAGAAATGATTGGGAAAAAATAATCAGGTTACTTTCAGGTTAATAATTTGGTTACTTTCAAAGATATTATTGAGAATTTTTGCGGGGAATGACGAGAATCTTAATCACAATTATAACAAAAAAGTATAATAAAATAAATTGGTTTTCATTCCAGCTTTCAAATACAAATTTTGTATTTTATTTCGAATATTTTATCCTGTTGCCGGATATTTTCCTGTACTTCTTGACGGATATTTTCCTGCAGGACAGATTAAATATAAATTGCATAAAAAGAACTATCAAGTAGTTTTGAATATTTGGGTATCAATAATATATTAAGAGATGCAAAGATAGCTTTAGTTCTTAAAGACACGAATGTTCCTCTGAAGGAAAAGTAAAATATAGTTGTCAGATTTTTATTGTCTAATTTCTTTTAAATGCATATCTGCATTTATTATTACCTATTTGATGTTTCATTTTTTATCATTAGTTATTTAAAAATATTGCTTATTTCTGAAATTGTGTATGGGAGTGCTTTCAAAATATTTCAAATTCAAAAATATTTAATATATCTCTAGGGAAACTGAGAATAATTTTTAACAAGTGCATTTAATTATTATACAATTTATATTAAGAGAGGCAAAATCCTTAAGAAAATTTATATATTCAACGAATTCAAGGATTTAAAAACAGTGTTTATCACTAATACTTTACAAACTTCTACAAAGAATCTCTATCTATTGGAGTAAACACACATTATTTCCCTTGTTAAATTCCATTGGTATTTTAACATTTAACGGTTTTGAAAAATTTTCTTTTTTGGCTGTTATTTTGCATTTTTAAAATCACTGATACTATTAATTATTGTATGTCTTTCCTTTTATGACGAGAATTTTAAATCACACTTGACGTTTTTTAATACAATTTGTTTGGCTCAGTATAGCCATATTTGGCCCTTGCACCATGAAATCCCAAAATCCAATCCTTGAAGTTATTGTAAACTATATTTGATTATTCTTTTCACACTCATCCTTGCCATATGAACTCCCCAATATTTTCTCTCGGTCCTTTACTGCCCCTCTAAAAGCCTCAAACGCCCACGTTGGGAACCTAAGAGTTAAGAAAATGTACGACTTTTATTCAACACACGCCGATTCCGCAGCATATATCAGAAGTTAAAACAATGAGGACTTGAATCGATAATTTAATTGTTAATATTCAACATTTATATAAAAAACACAAATTACTAAAAATAGTGGTAGTACACAATGATGAAACATAAATTTTTATCTATACTTATAATAAAGCTCAATGTGTGTGTGTGTGTTGGCGCTCTACAGGCCAGACCGTTGGACCTATAGCTACCAAATTTGGTACATGTATACTTTGGAGGTGCACCTCGGAGCCTTTATTTGAATTTTTAATTAGAATTTGAATTAATTAAAATTTAAGCGAAATTTCGACGTTTTTCCACTATAACTTCCGAAATTATTATTGGACAAACATGATTTTAACATCAATGTAAAGATAAAAAAATTAGCTTTCTAATGGTATCAAAGTTATAATGTATAACTCAAGCTTCTATTTTTAACGAATTTTTAAAGAAATATTTTAATTATGTTTTTTTAGCACGTGACTGGATAAAATAAAACAATGCCGGAAGTTCAAATGAAAAAACAACAACTATCATCGTAAATCAAATCTTAAGAAATACAAATTTAAGCACGTGACTGGATAAAATAACATAAATATAAAATGTGATATCTTCTATAAAAATAAATGCAAAGCAAAGGTTTCTAAGAAATCGTTTGCAATATTTATATCAATAATTCCATAAATTATCTTTATTTACAGTAAACCTGATTGAATTTAGACAGGGCATGCATTGAAATCCCGACTTTATGGCATATTTCTATAATCGTTTGCAATATCTGTATCATTAATTCAATAATTTTTTCCCTTTTTCGCTTTCTTTAAAAAACATATTTAACATTTTGGCAATATCACCGAAAAAAACATTTTTAATATTTTGGAAGCATAATTGATAAATTTTTAGAGCATTAAACTCAAAAAGTTTTTCCAAATAAAGTTACCGACTCTTTAACTACTAATAAATGACTCTTTTAACTTAAACTATTTCTTAAATTTTGAGTCAAAAATATATGTTTTAATTGGAAATTTTAGAACGCATTACTCATGGCGAACCAGCTGGTCGCCAAAGGCGGCTAGTTGCAAATAAGTCTAAGAAAGTTGTGCTTTAAAATTGTGGCAAGAATGCTGTGAATTAAAAATAGTGGTAAAAATGCTGTGCATTAAAAATAATGGTAAGAATGTTATGAATTAAAAACTTTGAAAAACATAAAACTGCAAATGATATTATCAAAAGATATTTCACTGACTAGGACAAAATGATATAAAGAATTTTATTGTTATTCGTATGGTTATCTTGAATAATTGGTAAACTTTGTCATTTAAAGAGTGTAAAGAAATTAAATACATTTGCATTAGCATGTATATGCATTCTTCACTATTAAATAATTTTAAATTAATTAACATATAATTAACATTATTTCCATTGCTCTTTTACAGGAAAAAAAGCAAATCTTACATTTAAAAGTAAATTCATTTTCCGAATACCACTGATAAGCTAATTTAAAACCATCAGTATATTAAAATAAAAATATCTGACATATCATTCTACGTTTTGTGGAAACTTCTCAAACTTTTAAATATTAACTCTATTGAGAACCAAACGAAATTTAAATGCATTGCAACGATAAGGGAGCATTATTCCTAAAAAACATGAAACCCGTTAGGAAAAGAAAGCATAAAAATTCTCGTCACGCTGCTCAACATCAAGCAGGAACGCGCGCCTAATCTGATCCCGCCAAAAGAAGGCGACGGTTGGCGAGAGAAAATTGCGTGAAAGGACACCCATTAATTGTCTCTCTCGACTGCGAAAAGTGACAAGTGTGCAACGCCTTTACTGAAGGAGTCGAAAGTGTCACTTTCCTCGTGGCCTCTTTCTGGTTGCAACATTTCATGCATGAAATGATGAAGTTGAAAGGTGTTCCACTTTTTTGACGTTCGAAGAATGTGAGGGTGCTTCTTTCTCTTTAACGGGTGTTTGTAGCTGAGTAATTTGCATACCCATAAAGAAGTTTGATTTATCCCATATCGATTGGATGACAAAAGTGTCTGTAAAGAGTTTCATAGGCTTTACTTAGAATACAAACGTTGTAGTGATTGGATTTTTGAAGCGTTAGGAAATAAACGTTTATAGATGGCACTAGCTTGCAGTGATTGGATTTTGAAGCGTTAGGAAATAAATGTTCATAGATGGCGCTAGACAACTAGCTCGAGTGTAATTGAAAGACAGGTGATTCGAATGTTTGCTGCATCTGGAGGAGGAGTCACTGAGCAGAGTAACTCGAACGAATCTGAAATAAATTTGTTTAGGTTTTCTCTTTGCCTATTTTTTTCAAAGAACCCACGAACCAGCCACGACAAACGTTTTATATATTTTGCTTAATTTTGTTGTAACAAGAATTTTCACTATTTCTTAGATGCACGAATCAATGATACCTAAGATAGATAAAATAGCTATTGAGAAGAATTTCGAATAGACTTTGTTAAATGGAAGGAAAGTATTGAGCCTTATGGGCTGTTGTTTTATTGGCACAAGACTCAAATTAGGCCCTACTGCTCCAGTCATATGGTTAATTAAATATAAAAAATTCTAATATAACGTAACATAACTTTAGCAAGAACAAAAGATGCAATAAAATATACTTTCAAACTGAAACGAAACGATGGGATACGTATCAAATTAAAAAATCTTTAGAGTTTAGATGGAATTATAAAAACCAATTGTCTTAATAAATTTAAAAATATTTTTTCGAGGATATTCTCCCAACAGCGTCGGCATGTCCGATGATGAAGATTAAAAAAGAGTTTTATTAAATCAGACTTATGGGATATCTATAGTAAAAAGAATTTTCTTTTACAGGTATTAAATATAATCTGTGATTTGATAAAGCATTTGAGGATGATTTCTTAAGTATTTGTTGGAGAACATCAAGAAGATATTGATTCTTCTGATATCTAATTTTCTTCAAGTTTTAATAATTTATTCCCAGAATTTAGTAGGACATCTTTGTAAATGTGGACTTTAATTTTGAAAAATTGATTAAAAAGAAATATAAAACAATAAAAGACAAAAAATTGCATTTAAAATTGATTGTGAATATTTGATCCTAAATATCCGAAATAAGCCAAATTCCATCTGTTTCAATCGGTTGTATTTTCTAGAATATGTAGTTTTCATCAAAGAAATTTCTTAATGAATGAAAAAGTCGATAATGAAATGTTTATAATATAATTCTATCTCTCTGGTTCAAGCCACCTTATGTCCTGAAAAAAATATATATATTTTTACAATTATACTTTTTTTTATGACTATGAAGAATAAAAAAATTAATTGACATGTAGAGATGAAATTCAGTATGTAGTTTTAATAATGAATGTGAACTATAAATATGTAAATGACATCTTAAAAGGGAATTCCAAAATGTGCCATATTGTATCACACACAAATTTCTTCCATACATTAACATACACAAAATGTACCATATTGTATCATTCACAATTTTCTTCACTTCATTAAGATGCACAAAATGTATCATATTATATGACATACAATTTTCTTCAACACATAACATGCACAAAATATACAA
Source organism: Argiope trifasciata (assembly GCA_026543055.1). NCBI lineage: Eukaryota > Metazoa > Arthropoda > Arachnida > Araneae > Araneidae > Argiope > Argiope trifasciata. The sequence continues at coordinate 1,163,667 of JAPMOQ010055423.1, read as the reverse complement.
TATTGGATGTCACACAGTTTTACATGATACATTAACATGCACAAAATGTACCATATTGTATCACACACAATTTTCTTCAATATATTAACATGCACAAAATATACCATACAACATATAGTATGACACAAATTTCTTCAATGCATTAACATGCCCAAAATATACCATAATGCATCTCGAACAATTTTCTTCAATACATTGACATGCAAAAAATGTACCATATTGTATTACACACAATTTTTTTCAAAACATTAACACGCATAAAATTTACTATATTGTATCACTCACAATTTTCTTCAATACATTAGCATGCACAAAATGTATCAAATTGTATCACCGAACGCAAGTGCACTAGCGATTATGGATTTCAATTCCTTTCAAGAACCTGCCGCCTAACATCTTCCATTATCCATCCCTCAATATACTTTCAGAAGATACCAAATAGAATAGTAAACAGAAATTGAGTTAAAAGATTGTGTAAATATAAGACTAAGCCCTAAAGATAACACTCTCTCTTGTTTAAAAGTATTACAATGAAGATCCCATATCTATCTGAATCCATCGAAATACCTCAAATACTCTAGAAGGTCTTATGACGCTAAACAATCTAATCACGTTTGAAGTCATGGTGCCTTTTCTCAGACTTTACAGGCTTAAGAACAGTAAATGTTTCGAAGGCAAAGTGCGATAAAACGAGACCCACTTCGCATGGCGTTAAATTCGAATCTTTGTTTCCTGAGCTTCATCCACTTTGTGCAGGAAAGAACGTTTTACGTCAGTGATGAGCATCAGCCAAGTGAAGTTCCATGAAAATCGTCTGAGCCGGATTTCACTAACGGCCTCTGCTCGGAATCCTAATGCCCCTTTGAGAACCTCTGACGTGAAAAGAACATAATTCCTTGAACTGTCGTTTGTAGAAAAAGAAATTTTGAATTTATTGAAGAGGGAAATAGAAAAAGTGATTGTTGTTTTGTTGGAATTGAATGGATTTATTTCTGTGGAATATGTATGAAGTAGAAAGTAGAATTGACGTGATAAGTATTCATTTTTTTAAAAGAATAGTTCAAGTATTCTTAAGAATTTTGAATTAAAAATGAAAAAAAGTTAAATCTCTGTGAAATTGGAAATTTCAATATTATTTTATTGACGACTTCCTTTTTACAAATGTCATCTAATAGATCCTTTTAACTGATTAGAATATCATACCAAACTTATTGAAATCGTTTCATTTTAAAATCTATTCATTTAGCTTGTAGCATTTTAAATTTTCTTTTTCATACATAAACACACAAATAAATAAAACATAAAGCAAGATTAGTAATTTTTTTTTTGCTTTGAATAAAAGTTGATATACATTTGTAATTCTTATTTATTCTTATATACTTAATTTATGCAATTTATTATGCATCGAAATATGTTGTTGTGTCTTGCCATATATAAGCCCGCTGATGAAGTCATCGATTTCAAACCTATATTTAGAGACTCTTGTTTCAGTAACGCCATCTAGAGTATGACTTAGCTGCAACCCTCTTACGGAGTTGACTTCATCAATACATTTCATTCGCCCATTCATCTATCTTAATTTAGAAATGAATCATAGAACAATCACTGCTGAATAAGTACTTTCAGTGATATTTTCTCGATTTGTGACAATTTACAGATTTACACCTGACACAGTCACCTTAAACTCGGAGAGTTTTCAGCTTGTGGGGTTCGATCTTTCTAAGTCATACGGATCCAATGTCCTACCAACCTATCCTGACCTTCACGTTGTATTTCGAATTATTTCTACAAGCTCTCAGATGAACAGAAAAATAGTTTTCCTATTAATTATTTTAATAGATAATAATATAGACATCTACCATTTGAGTGCCAACTCCATATATATCTTTTATGAAGGCAAAAATCTCTCACACGAGGAGATAGTTCAGACGCATAAATAATAATTTTCGTCAATCTAAGGAGGTTCTTACTTCCCAGTTTGGGCTTATATTTTCTGGTACTATTGTTGATGATATCGCGGATCTCGACATGAAATGACCGCCCATGTGTTGTCCTGTATTAGGAAAAAGATATTATGCATTAGCAGTCTTTTGAAATATTGATTTTAAAACGTATTCAGTTATTCAGATTACTCAAAATGTCAAAGCAGGTTAGAATAATTTGATATGACACAAATTCAGATTGAGTCAAATCTGAATATGACTCAATTTGATATAACTTATACATTTTTGAACTCTAAAATCTGAAGTTTTATTAAATAACTTAAAGACGATGCATTAATATTTAGATAACAAAAAGATGCATTAATATTTGCTTCAAGGAAGTCAAAATTTTGTAAGATATAAAAGTTATATGGAAATCAAAATTTTGCAAGACATATTCCTTTTTATTAATATTTTTAAAATTGTTAATAAGAAACGAAATCAATAGAAACTTTAACACATTTATTGTCTCAAAAAACTTTAAGAATGATATAGAATATTTTTACCTTTCTGCAACAGTTTTATTTAATTCCACATCATAAAAATTGTAATTCGAAAATCTTTAAGTTATTGTGAAAGCATTAAAACATTACGTTTAACGCAAACTATAAAATCATAATTTGTGAGTTTTAATCAAATTGAAATCCAATAAATACAAAATATGCAAAAATTTACCGGGATATATTTTTTAGCAACACCAATTACTTTTATTATATTAAACAAGCTACCATAACCAGACAAACCGATTTAACTCAGTTTCCAACAAAAATCCCTTTTCATCCCTTACTTAAGAAAATTCAATATCCTCTAATTAAATAAACCCACTTATTCTTACTTTTTGAGAGAAAAAAATGGGATAAATATCCTTAGCTTATCAAGGACTTCTAAAGGCATTTTAAATTTCAGAGCCATGGCGTTACAGAAATCCAGCAAAGCCAGTTTTCTCAATACTGCATTCTGATGTTCATCACCCATGTAAAAAGCTTTTCTTTGGCGAAACGGAGGAGGCACTTCAAATAAACATTCAAATTCAACCGAGTGTGAAGAGGAGCTTGTTTTATCGCACATTCACATTGAAAGCTTTTCTTTTCTAAAGTGGGAATAAAGTGTGGAAATGGGAGCGATGGGTTTTGTTTTGAATGAGGTAATTTAAGTTCTTATGAGATTGCAGATAAGCCACTGTACATTAATGAATTCAGAATAGCTCTTGATCCCTTTTTCTTCAAGAAACCAATGAAGATAGAAATGGGTTTGAAGAATTATATGTGTTGCCAGTCATTTCCGCTCTCGCTCTTTCCGTTGTCTTTTGTAATTAATTAACTTTTTATTGATTTAACGAAAGTGGCAACGAAGACGAAAGAAGAATTAGAGTTTATTCATGCTCACGTTTTTGAAAAATTCCATTTAAATAATGTTACTTCCTTTGTCAAAAAATTACTTTGTTTTATTTATAAAGGCAGATTTAAAAAATATTAGAAATCTAATTGTTTTCATTTAATTAATTTTTCTTTTTGTTTTATTAATCATATCTATGAATATAATGCATACTCGAAATCGAATATTTCATCATTCTTTATTGATGTCCCCACCAGTCTGACATCAAATCCATAGTCTATATTAAAAAAGTGAATATTTGTCTGGATGTCTCTTAACCTTCCTAAACCGTTCATCCGTTTGCGATGTAGCTTGGTCTGTTTATTGCTTACATCTACGGGGTGGTTGAAGGCATAGTACAATTATTAAAAAATAAAAATTCGTATCTCAATCTCATCTATTTAGTAAGGATGAACCTCTAAGAAGAGACACAATAGATTCATTAGAAATGCTAAATTCAAATAAAAGGTTAATATTGTACAGCTATTGAACACAATTATCATGCAAGTCATTCTCAGAGGTAACAACTTTATTACTGATTACGCGAGAAAATGTTGGGGATTTTAAATTTTTATTAAATAATTTTTTGCAGTAACTAACAAAAGTATTATAGTATAAATAATATTGTACTGTCTTAATTTTCTAAAAAAATTGTCTTTTCAACTATATTAAAGATTTTGTGGTATAAATATATTTTCTATGTTGAATCAATTTTGAAAGGAAATATTTTAATCCCATTTTCAAAAGTTAAACCTGAGAACTCTGAACGAATATGAAACGAATCAAGAGAGACAATAAATAGTTTCTTTCATTACCATTCTGAATGAACACCAGCTTCACAATTCTAAGAGAATACACGAATGTAATACATAAAAAAAGGATATTTGTTGCTAGTTTATATATTGTTTTACCGCTCATCCTGTTTCGATAAAATATTGCTAATTTATTGATTGCAGTTAATATTATTTTTTCGGTGGCAGCAACGCGCCGGTTATCAGCTAGTAAATTATAAAATTAATTAATGAAAAAGTTCTTAAGATATTATAAATAGCTTTATATCATCATTTAAAACAGGGAGATAACAAAATTTTAACTCTCACACATAAACGTATGCTATTGTATTTACTTAAGAATTTAATTAAAAAAAGATCTAAAAAAACATTAAATAATTTGAAAATGGTCTCAAAAGGAAAATTTTAATTCAGAAAGCAGAAAAAAGTGTTTTAGCAGAAAGTGAATCCAAAGCAATTCGTTTGGGAGTTTATGAACATAAATTTAAGATACTTGCCAAAATTCGGAGGGAAACAGTAGTGGTTGCTTCGGAATAGAGCTCGGGACCTTTTTATTAGAAGCCTCGTACATATCCACTTGACGGAGGGAATTGTTCCTACATTGTAAATGTTATCTGGATTATGAAATTACCACCACACTTCTTATATTTTTGTCTTTGCTCATTTATCCATATGTGAAATAAAAGATGCTGCGTTCGTCGACAAATATATGTAATTTTCAATAAAGTGTGAGAAATTTGTGGGAAAAAATGATCGAAACATAATTTTGGTTACTTTAAGAGATATTATAGTGAATTTTTGGGTAAAAATGACGTGAATCCTAATCACAATTAAAACAAAAAAGTATAATAAAACGAAATAACTAGGTGTTTATTTCATCTTAGAAGTAGAAAATTTTGCATTTTTTAAAAATATTTTAATCTTATTCTTACTATTTGAGTAAAGCACAGCATGACAGATAGAACATAAATTGTAGAAAAAGAATTTTAAATGATATTTGAATGTCTGGGTATCAAGGATATATTAAGGGGCACAAAATTAGGTCCAATTCTTAAAAACACGAATTCTCCTCTGAATGAAAAGTAAAACATAGTTGTCAAATTTTTATTTTCTAATTTCTTTTTGAATGCATATCTGAATTTATTATTACTTATTTATTTGCTTCAAGTATTTTTTATCATTATTTTTTTAAAAATATTGCTTATTTCTCAAATTGTGTGTGGGAGTGCTTTCAAAATAATTCAAATTCAGCATTATTTTGTAAATTACTGTTATGATATTTTTGATAATATTTGAAAGTTATATCTTATCATACAATTCATATTTAGTGAGGCAAAATTATTCAGAAAATTGACACATTGAACTTATGGAATTAAACTCAATGTTTATCACCAACACTCTGCAAACAGCTACAAAGAATCTCTATTTACCACTAGGAGTAAACACACATTATGTCCCTACCACTCCTAAATAGGAAGAACAACCATCTTTAAGATTCCCTCTGGCGTTGTAAACATGTGTTACGGTCATTCTGCGCAAATCTTTGACAGTTAAAGTAGAATTACTTTTGTTAGAAATTACTACTGACTTGCGTTGGACAGAACGATTTCAAATGTACGTTAGAAATGCTCACTTAGATGTGTATTTGTCCAGAATAATAGTAAGGCTACTTTGTAATTTCCTTTGTTATTTTGAAAACATACAGAAAATTAGAGCAGATTTAAAAATATGTGACATTGCTAGTTGCTTCTTCTACGATTTGTGATGATGACAACATAAAGAAAAAATTCTTTTCAATAAAAATGTGTATTTTGATGAAAATTTACCTCTGGTATGTTTTTGTATTGATATAAGTATTGCGTAATGGTTGCAATTGTAAAACGTATACAATATATGGAAGGAAACATAAATCTAATTACTGTTTCTCTTGCACTTTTAGAATCTTACACAATATAGCTGTCTTATAATGGATAACAGGTTATAATTACTTTCAATCTCAGTTTGCTTTTATTATAAAACTATCTATTCGTTTTTACAAATAAAAAGATATACAAGGTATATAATCAACATTCCTGTTTGAAAATTTCAAGATTGCAGAAATTTGAAAAGGAATAAGCAAATTTCTGCAATCTTGAAACTGATGCCTTTCAAACGATTGAATGTATTAGGAAAAATAGCATATAAAAATAATTGCCAATTAACTGAAGTTAAAAATATTAATTTCTTATTAATTTATCAATAATACAAATATTAGCAGCTGTTGTATAATATTAAATTTCTGACTGAATTTAAAAATAGTTAAAGCTTCATTCTAACTATTCATAGTGTAAATTTGAATTGAAACTTAGTTTAAGTGGTGTATATTTTTCTAAAGAGAAAAATTGAAATAATTACGGAGTCACCTGTGGAATAATTCAATACCCAATGTGATAATTTCATATTGTATAATTGAAGAATTATATTGTAAAATGTGCAGAGTATGATCATATTTTCTGAGAATTACAACTACTAACATCAAATTAAAAAGTCTTTACTGACTGTATCTGTCCGTTGATGGGTATTTTTGTAAGCATTGAAAGTTAAAAATTGTTTCATAATATTTATTTGCTACACAAAAGAAAATATAAAATGTATTTGACATCTGCCGAGATGACAACTATTTCGGATTTACAAAATTCAGCTCACAAGTTGATATCGTATGCTTTATATTACAATTGAGCTCTCATGCTAACGTTCTACACAGCGTCACCTAACGGTGCTTTTGATTTTTTTTATACTACATCAACGGTTATAGTTAACATTAAGAAACAAAAAGAAATAAACCCAAAACGAAAGAAACAGAATTGTCTAAGAAAATTTTGGAAAAGACTGAGATAGAATTACAGAGAAAGAAAATAAAGATCGTTAGCCTCATATACAAAATAACTTAGCGGAAACTAATTTTTTTTATATTATAATTTAGCTCTAATTCTGTTGGTATATACAGCGTTTCCTACCGGAAGTTTTATTTCCGATTATAGTTAACATTAAAAACTAAAAGATGGAGATTGAAAAGGAAAGCCTTTCTACTGAAAAAAAAAGGGGCAGAAGTGCTTAAGAAAAAAGAGAGGCTGTTAGAAATAGAAAATTGCAGATTAGAAACAGTGATAGTGTAAATTAAGCTACTATAATAAATGGCACTACTTATTTCCTTATATACAGCACCTTGACATTCGTTATGTTACAGCAATGATCACGGTTAATAATAAAACTGAAAGACGGAAATTGAAAAGGTAAGACTCATTGCTGAAAAAGAAAAAGACAGAATTGCAGAAAATGCAGAAAGTGACTGTGAAAGAATTAGCGGAAAAAAAGAAAGAAATCGTTAGAATTAGAAAAGTGCGGATTACATCAGTGATTCAGAAAGGTGATAGTGTAAATTAAGATACTATAATGAATATCAATAATTAATTTCATATATACAGAACCTTGATATTCGTTATGTTACAACAATGATCATAGTTAATATTAAAAACTGAAAGAAGGAAATAGAGAAGGGAAGACTTATTACTGAAAAAAAAGAGACAGAATTGTAGAAAATTCGGAAAAAGAGTGAGAAAGAATTACAGGAGAAAAAGAAAGAGAACGTTTGTATTAGAAAAGTGCGGATTACATCAGAGATTCAGAACAGTGATAGTATAAATTAAGCTACTGTTATAAATGCTGGCTCTGATTAACCTAAATTAGATGCACAGAATAAAATGCATTTGCAATGAAAAGGAAACATTATCTCGGAAAAGATCATACTTTTCGGGAATAGATGGCTTAAAAATTCCCCTCGTGCCTCTTTCTTTACTGAGCAACACGCATCTAATCAATTTCCGGCAAAAGAGCGTGAAACCGAAGAGGAAATTGAATGAAAGGGCGCTCAATAATTGTCCCCGTCGCTTGTGAAAAGTGACAAGTATACCACTCCTTGCTGGTGCCTTGATGCATTAGTGCCACTTTCTTTTCTTCCTGCTTTCGATGCGAACCTTTCAAGTGTGAACTGATTAGGCTGGAAGGCGTTCAACTTTTTTTGACGTAGAATGTATGAGTGATCTTTTCTTAGAGGCGGGAATCTATTGTAATAACATTTGCAATTATATGAAGGAACGAAAAATGACACCAAGCAAAATGTGTCTCATGGACTTCATAAACTCGTTGAACAATAAATATACACTTGTTTCTTAAAAAAGTGAAACCATACGTTATGCGATAATAATAAGATATTATAAAAATATGTAATCGTAAAATAAACTGCGAAAAACACGGAATGCAACAGAAAATGGATTGATTGCCAATTCTCGGAAATTGCGGGATAGGCAGTGGAGGGTTAAATCTTAAGTACTTGTACTTTCTTTGCCAAAAGGAAAGAAATTTGATTTGGGCGAGATAATTTAGGATTTCTCTGTAGATCTTGATAATATAAGTAATTTTCATGTCATTAACCCAGATAAGCCTGAAACTAAAATTTTCTGAAAATTTTGAAAAAAGTTAAACTAACTGTTAAAATAACTGTCTTTTTATTTTTTCTAATAAAGCTGACACGTTTCTTACTGCAAATCATAAGACTAAATAATCTTAGATAAAGAGGGTATGCTGATATTTTTTTTTATTTCTACTGTCCTAAATATAGGACAGTAGGCTTATCTGGGTTAAGAAAATCAAACAACATTAGTAGGGCGTTGGACCCGTCTCCTTTAGGTTTCGAGGTCGAATCCTCTTGTCGAAGATTCCATTTGTGTGATGGAGACTGATGCATGCATAAATCTCTGAAGGACACAAAATCCTCCATGTCGAGACTAATACCACTTGGGGTACTATTTCAGAGGTCATCGTTCTCTGATTCAGATTAGTTAAGATTTGTGGTTGAGTTAATGAAAATAAACGAATGAGAGTCCGCCCAGTAAAAATCTTTGTGGCAAAGTGGCACTCTTCAACCAAGATGGCGCCAATGAAAATATCAAGAGATGCATCCTATTGACTCAAATCGCTGTATGCATTACAGCGGGCTTGCCCAATGGCAAGTCCATAAGAAATAACAACAGAAAGTCAAACGACTACGCTAGCCCTGCAAACATATGTCAGAATTTATTAAAAAAACCTTCTTAAATAAATAAAACGGAAATATTCCAATCTCTTACCATACAAACATAAATATTTTTTCTCCATTGTATAGCTGGACATGAATTCAATTTTCTGAAAGAATTGTCTTCAGGTTATGAAATATCGCACCAACAATTTGACACACCACTTCTATATTGTTCCTCATTGAATCCTTTAACTTTGATTTAAAAAAAGCTAAGAAAGAATGGGTATAAACTACTCTTTTCCGTCCCCTTGATCTTCGAACTTCAATAAAATATTTTAAGAAAGTGAGAAAAGCAATGTGATGTCACATAATTTATATTAGGAGCACTTTTTTCACTTTGAGATATCTGTCGAAAGGCTTCTGATTTAAGCTCTCTTGAGAAATCAAAAAGATTTTTGACTTGGCAACTGAATCAAATTTCTAAGTGTTGCAAAGACCTGGATTTACATTTCATAAAACAAAGTTCAATTCTTTTCTGGTTTGGTTTTAAAATGAATTTATTCTCAGTGATTTCTTGAATAAATATGATTTTAAAAGATTTTATGTCTGTCTCCTTACTATTTTTGTGATTAAGCTGTGAATTTCTTTTTTCTTGGCCCTATGCCCTACTCATAGTGATAGATTAGCCAGATTATAAAATTTTCCAATTCTGACTAATAAACGCAATAGTAAATAAACGCATTAAAATAGCTCTATTAACGATTTAATGAAAAAAATGTTTAAATTATTAAATATCATGAATTAATTCCATCAACATAACTGATGTAAATACTATCTTATTTATGCACTAATTTTCCGATTTAGACACATTTTGCTGAAAAATTATTACAAAAATTTGACTAATTATATGATAATTAGAAAATACGGAAATTCTGTGCAAAGCATTTTTTTAAAATATTCCAAAAATTTTAACTTCTATTGTATTATTAAATTATTATGAATATATTATTATGTACAAAAAGAATTTAATTTGAAAGAACACAAAAATTAATTATTCTCAGAATTTTATAATGCGTGTTAACAACAAAAACCTTTTTAATCGAAGAAAATATTGCATACTATTACCAAAGCAAACCCAGCGTTTATTTTTAAATACCCAAGGGAAAAAAGATGAAAATGTCACATTTAATTTATTCTACAAATTTACTTCAAGTATTTTTTATAAAATCACTTCCTCTCAACCATTCAATATTTGGCTATCAAGGATTTTAAAGTCGTGCAGAAAGCTTAGCCATTAAGGACTAAATGACTAAATGCGAAAGGCAGTGGTAGCTTTAAAATGGCCATTGGGAAACTCAATTCACTCCAGCGACGCATTTTTAATCTATTTCTAAATGGGGAAAAAGATGTTAAAGTAAAGAAAAGAAAATTGCATCAAAGGACAACCATTAATTGTCCTTGCTGTAGCTTGTGAAAACTGAAGAGTGCGCTACATTCTTGTTATAAGAGCAAAAATGTCACTTTCTTGGTATCCTCCTTACGGAGAGAACCTTTCAAGTGTGAAATGATTAACTTGCAGAGGGTCTCACTTTCAGAAGTTCGAAGAATGCGGAAAGCTTTACTTTCCTCTAGATGGAAAAAGTCCTTGTTCTGAAAGAATGTCTACTTGCCCTAACCGAACAGAATGAGCCGGTAGTATATTATTATATGGAAAAAGGTTTTGGCTAAATAGCATGGGCTTATTATTATTTTCATCATTTCTTCATTTTAAGAATAGTTTTAGGAACTAAAAATATTTTAAATTTGATTCACTCGATTCGGAGATATATTTTTTAATTATCGTATTTATATAATTGCATAGTTGCAGTGGTGAAAATTATTGTTCTTATTTATGGCATTAATGAAAATCTCTTTCTCTTTATATATATATATATATATTGTGAAGAGCCTGATGGAAAGAAAGTATATGAAATTTGATTCACTCGGTTAGGAGGAG
>JAPMOQ010055423.1:1114642-1126272 GCA_026543055.1 Argiope trifasciata | reverse complement strand
CTCAGATATTTATTCAGATTTTGTGAATATGATTGCTCAGATATTTAATCTTATGAAATCATATGAAATTTGAATATCATTCAATCATATGAAATTTAGGAGTTTTATAATATAGTGAAAAAGAGAGAAAAATTATACATTTTGACTTCTTTTTGCAGTTGCAAAATAAAAGGCCCTGTACTGTTGCTTTATATATATATATATATATATATGTGTGTGTGTGTGTGTGTTAATATATTGCACTGGGAATTAAAAGAATTTATTACAGTAAATTAAAAGATATTAATTACTCATATTTAATTATAAATTATATAATGCCTATATGAAATTTTGGAAACACAAATGAAACAGTAACGTAAATCGTCTATCTAATTCTTAATAAACTCAAAATGATTTTATTTTTAACTGACAATTGATAATACAGGTAAAAAAAGATGACCCTAAGACAAGAGACAAAACTTAGTTTTTAGTTTCGGAAAAAGTCTTTAATAGATGTCAGTACACAACTGCTTTCTTCCCTTCAAAACGTATTTTGCACACAATGCTTATTAGGATTGTTGCAATCACTCATTCCAATGCTTTATCAATGTGGCCAATGCAACACTTGGCCTTCATATTGAAGGTTGATAAAAGATATCTAGGCCAGTAAGTCCGAAAGCAGGATACTTGCCAACCGGACACTTTGAAATGTAAAGTAATTACTATTATACAAATAACGAGTAATAAAAATAATTTTCCTCGAATCCAACTATATAAATAAATCAGCAAGAAATGTTTTTCTAAAAGAACTTAATCCAACCGGCAATTTTTTTATTTGCAACACCCGAAAATCTAATAGTTCAAAAACTATTTTTAAACTGGAAAAAAAAGCTTACGCCGTTCAAACAAAACCTTTCTCAACATAATAATATACAACCAGCTCTTTCAGTTTGGTTGGAGCAAGTCGATATTCTTTCAGAACAAGGACATTCCATCACAACAGATTTCTATCAAGGGGAAAGGAGAACTTTCCGCATTCTTCGAACGTCTGAAAGTAAAACACCCCTCAAGTTAATCATTTCACACTTGAAAGGATCCCACGATGAGAGAAGACGCAGAAAATGACATTTTTGTGTCCTGCTACAAGGATAAGGTGCACTTGTCACTTTTCACAAGCTGCAGCAAAGACAATTAATGGTTGTCCTTTGATGCAATTTTCTTTCCTTTACTTTAGCCTCTTTCCCCCTTCCATGTATTAATAGATTAACAAAGTGTCACTTTATTGAGTTGAGTTACGATATTAAGAAAATACATGTCCAAAAGGAATGAATGAAACTTAAAATATGTTAGTTTCCACAACCTTTTTTAAAATGAAAAAAAAATAATGATAATAATAATAATAATAAGCTATGTTATTTAACCAAAAGCCATAACCATAATATACTGCCGACTCATTCCGTTTGGTTAGGGCAATTTGACATTCTTTCAGAACAAGCACATTCCATCGCAACAGTTTTCTATCAAGAGGGAAGAACTTTCCGCATTCTTCGAACTTCTAAAAGTAACACATCTCAAGTTAATCATTTCACACTTGAAAGGTTCCCTCTGTAAGGAGGATACGAAGAAAGTGACATTTTTGCTCTTATAACAAAAATGTAGCGCGCTTGTCACTTTTCACAAGCTACAGCAAGGACAATTAATAGTTGTCTTTTGATGGAAGTTTCTTTTCTTTGCTTTAACCTCTTTTCCCCAATTTAGAAATAGATTAAAAATGTGTCGCTGGAGTAAGTTGAGTTTCCCAATGGCCATTTTTAAGCAACCCCTTTCATTTGGATTTAGTCATTTAGTCGTTAATGGCTCAGCTTTCTGCACGGCTTTTAAATTCTTGATTGCCAAATATTGAGCAGTTGAGAGGAAATTTTCGAAAGTTTATAAAAGATACTTGAAATAAAATGATAGCGTAAATTAGACGTGACTTTTTAATTTCTTTCTGGGGTATTTTAAAAAACGAACTTTAGAATTTTGGTACGAATAAACATCATGCATTTCGGCTTAAAAGGTTTTTTGTTTGTTTGTACACACACTTTGAAAAATTTAGAAAATGATTAATTTTTGATTTAGCATTAGTTAAACTTTTTCGGCTCATAATAATACATTCCTTTTTTGTTTGGATAATTATCAACACAAAATTCTTTATTTAGTAAGAAAAATCACAACCCAGAAAAATAATTCTTTCCTGTAAGAGAGAATTTTTTGGAATGTTTCTATAAATTTTTTTGCAATGAAACTTTGTATTGTATAGATTAATGTATAATTCTTCCAATTTTATAATACATTGATGGAAAAAAAATCATAACACTAGGAAGGCGCTGTGCTAAATAAACGAAATTTGGTAGGCGTGTTTATACATCTGAAAGATGACGTCGATTCAAATTTCGAGCTACGCGCGTAAGTGTGACGCTAGTAGCGACACTATGAACATGCAAATCAGGACTGCTTTAAATAAGCGCTGTAAGGTTCATGATCGTTATTTACAGTTGAGATTTGACGTAGTGGGTTAATGTTAGTCAAGGATGCCTCTGAGAAGACGAAGAAGCCATTATCAACAGCTCACTGAGTTTGAAAGAGGTCATGTTGTAGGGCTACGAGAAGGTGGGTTTTCTTTCCTCGATACTGCTGAAAGACTTGGGAGGAATGTATCCACTGTGCATGAGTATTGGCGGCAGTGGTCAAGGGAAGGTACTGCCTCAAGAAGACCAGGTTCCGGGCGGCCACGTGGTACTACTGAGAGGGAAGACCGGTGTATGGCTGTGGCTGATCGTACTGCGTCTGCAGCTAAAATTCGAGCTGCAGTTGGCACCACAGTGACACAAAGAACTGTTACAAATCGGTTACTTCAAGGACAGCTTCGAGCCAGACGCCCTGTACAGTGCATTCCACTGACTCCAAACCACTGCCGTTTGCGGCGTGAGTGATGTCAAGCTAAAGCTTATTGGAGGACGGTGTAGAGATCTGTTGTGTTTTCTGATGAAAGCCGGTTCTGGCTTGGTCACAGTGATAGCCGTTCGTTGGTTAGAAGGAAGCCAGGCAAACGCCTGCTAGTGACCTATCTGCTGCCTAGACACACAGGGCCTACTCCTGGAGTTATGGTTTGGGTAGCAATTTCGTATGACAGCAGGAGCACTCTCGTGGTTATCCCACGCACCCTGACTGCAAATTTGTACGTCAGCCTAGTGATACAACCTGTTTTGCTGCCATTCATGAACAGCATTCAAGGGGGTGTTTTCCAACAGGACAACGCTCGCCCTCATACCGCTGTTTTAACCCAACAGGCTCTACACAGTGTCGACATGTTGCCTTGGCCTGCTAGATCGCCAGATCTTTCTCCAATCGAGCACGTATGGGATCATTGCACGACAACTCCAGCGTCATCCACAACCAGCAATAACCGTCCCTGCATTGACCGCCCAAGTGCAACAGGTATGGAACTCCATCCCACAAACTGATATCCGACACTTACTCGACACAATGCATGCACGTTTGCATGCTTGCATTCAAAATACTGGCGGTTACACCGGTTACTAATGTACCAGCATTTCACATTTGAAATGGATCTTCTCGCCAATGGCTCTACCTGTGATCTTGAAACTTTAATCAATTAAATATGTTATCTAGACAAATGTATTCCTAAAATTTCATTACTGTACAATAATTTTTTTCTTGGTGTTGGGATTTTTTTCCCATCAGTATTGTTTTAATTTTACTTGAAAATACATCGACATTAGAAAATATTAAATAAATAATATTGTGTTTTCATCCTATGTGTTGGTAAAAAGTAGTAAATGACATTTAGTACCTTTATAATTGTTGTTTTCGAAGATTTAATAAATAGAAAATTTTTTAATGAATTTATTTAATTATGTCTTATTTTAATCTAAAATTTTATAACCTGTAACGCGTGTGGTCAACAAATAGAATTTCAATTTTCCAAACAAATAATTTTCTTGAATATTAGGAGGAAAAATTTATAATAAGTTGGAAAAAATTTTGTTATTTTTTAATGAAATTTTATGTTTTGTTATACATCATATATTTCGCCATTTTATAGCAATATTTTAATGGTGCTTTTGAATATATCTATATCGGAAAATTAACCTATTGATCAAATTGTATTTTTATCTTATGTATTGGTAAAAACTATTGAATAATATTTATTTTCCTAATATTTGTTATTTTTAAAAGAATTTGTAATAAAAAATTATTTTAATTCAACTACTTACTGTTTTAACTTAAAATGTTATAATATTTAACACTTGTGATCAATAAGTAGAATTTCAGTATCCTAAATAAATACTTTTCTTAATATTCTCGAGGAAAAAATTAGAATTAGTTGGAAACCTAAATAACTTTAGCACATCTAAAAATTATAAGAATATGTCATAATTATTTTATACATTTTGTAATGTTCAATATTCAAAAAAGCATTTTTTTAACATCACCCATCATTTCAGATGGCAGGGGAAGATTATATATACTGATAAAATTAGCTGGTTTTGAGGTTTTTTCAAAAATCAAAGACGGTGACTTTATGCAATACGAGATCATTTTCATATGAAATAAAGTTGTCGAATTTGTTGCAGTCGTTATATATGGAGAAAAAAAGGTAATGTACCGAGAAAGAGTGTGTTTTAAGATCTCTGTTGAGATAGGAGGAAGTAGGGGAACATACTTTTGATAATACATAGTGGTGGTGGGTCTAATATCACTTGATCATACCAAGCCCGAATGAGCGAAACTCTCTTGAATGAAGCCAGAAGTGTGCGTCTTTTGCTGTTAACAAACCGTTCAGGTGAACTACGACTTTGCTCGAACACACACGACACAGCCATTCTTAGGAGTTGCTCGAACTCATTCATCCATCTTCAAGTCAGAATTTAGATCCAAATCAGACACCGACTCATCCCTAATCCAATACCCACAGAGGTATCATTTGTTATGGGAACATTGCAGTCACGACCTATTTAAAGCTCTCCAACTGTCATTAGCCAACACCGTGGTCTTTGGCCGAAACTAGGACAGAACTCGCTACCTTTCGGTTACGAGACTGATGCTCTACCAACCAGGCTACCGCGACCACGATATCTATATGTTAGGGGCTGTCATTAAAAGTAAAATTGTCGAAATATAACGAGAGATTAAAGAGGAAGGAAGGGCTTTTTGGCTTCCTTAAATATTTTAAATGTATATTTATGTAAATTTTATAACTTGGATGGATTTATTCAAAAATTTTCCTACCTTGGTTGCCCATTTTCGAAGTTTGCAAAAATGAAGCGATATGTTGAAATTTTTGTCTTTTCAACTTTGTTGTGAATCTATAAACAAAGCTTTAGTAGTGAATCCATAAGCAAAGAATTTGTTTAAATATCTTTCATAAACCTTTGTTGAGATGTCATATGTAAAACTTTTTAACATTATTTCCACAAAATTTCTAAATTTTATTCGAGATTATCTTGAATTCACTTTCGTTTTTAAATATTCTGAAATAATTTTGTGTCCGTAGAGAAAAGGACAAGCTTTTCCTTCTAATCTTGATGATGAGATCTAAGACTAGAATTGCCTCTTCATACTTCTCACTCAAAGCATTCATATAAACTCCAATTTCTTTATTTGTAAAGATTATTTCAATTGCAAGAGCAATGATTTTGGTTTTAGTATGATAATTGTTGTGATTTTCTTTTTTAATTGCATTCCTTTATTAAATCTTTATTATAATTTATTCATTTATTTGAAATGAGCACACTACACAAACTGAATCCATTTACAAAGTCCTTGAATTTAAAATACATAAGGAACAATAAAGTAAATTAAAACAAACATAAAAAGAAGTAGAAAAAGAATAATGAATTTTTTAAGTTATAAATCATGTATAATCAAAAATGCAAACAATTAACAAGGGTCAAATAGTAATGTACACACTTGAACAATAGCAACACAAAAGCATAAGCATACATCACAATATGAACTGTATAACATATGTATATTCAATAAAAAAGGATAGTCAATAATTTAAAAAATATTCATAAAATCAATTAAAAGGAAGCAAAGTCAAATTGATTAAAGTGAAGAACAAATGCCTTCAAAAATGCTTGTAGTCATATGTTAAATGCCATTTTCTTTAGAAATCCTGCTAAAAGTCTTATAAAGTTTGTACATAGTGAACTTTTTAATATAGTTAAAATTAGAATAAACATTTTGAAAAGTACTCTGGCATCTTAAAGGCTCAAAAAATTTATGAAGATCACAATATCTTTGCTATTGACCCAACCGTTGATAAATTTATGAAAGAAAATAATACGAGAAATATCTAGTCCACAACAGAAATTACGTAAATTAAACATATCACGTTCACAAGAAAATATATATACATTAAAACAGTAAAAATCCAAAATGTTTAACTGTGTTTAGGACGTTTTATAAGTAATTACCGAATTCAATTTATTTTATAATTTTACTGCATATATCATATAACTAATACGAAAATGGAAGCATTTTCAAAGGGATAGAGAGAAGAAAAACGTAATATTTTCAAAGTATCAACTACCTTATAAGCATAGTTTTCTTTTTCAAATTTATGAGAGTCTTATTAAAAATTCTTTCTGTATCAATCAGTAAAGTGAAAAAATGATGTTTAACCACAATTACTATAAACCTAATAACACCTCAATCGAGACCGGGTAATTCCTGTCTTTTACGCTAATGCAAATTCTTCGACAACTTTCCCGCCAGAAATAAAGAAAAAACGTCACCGCATTCTTCGAACGTCAAAAAAGTGGAACACCCTCCAACTTAATCACTTCACACATGAAAAGTTCGCGCCCGAAAAAGGGGGCGCGAAGAAAGTGACACTTTCTGCGTCCTGCCACAAGGACTGGGTGCTCTTGTCACTTTTCGCACACTGTTCGGGGACAATTAATGGGTGTCTTTTGATGCAGTTTTTCTTTTCGTCGCCCTTCTCCCTTTCAGCAGCTGATTAGAGGCGCACGAGTTGAGTTGAGTTGCAAGACAGATATTTTTAAGTTGTCTTTTCCTGACAGGTTCCGAATTTTCGGAGATAATAACTATGCAATTTTTGCAATGCTTTTAAATTCTCGGTGACTAATTATGGAGTTGCTGTTCAGATGTTTTTAAATGTCTCTTGTAAGATGTGGAACTAGAAATCGGAAGTTTTAGGGAAGTAGATTGATTAAATAAAGTAGGCTTCACTCCATAGTTCTATTCGACTATATTCAAAAGGATAGATGTCTGGATTTTTATGGCGCAAGGGCCAAAGCTCACTATGCGGCGTCAAAACAAGTGGTGTGTGTTTATTGCCAAATGATCTATTAAAGAAAATGTTTCTTCAAAGTTAACATATAAGCAACGTTTTGCTTTTATAAAATTTATTATTTACTTATAAAATCAAATCGCAAATACGTTTAAAGAACAAAGATCTTAAAAATAGAGCACCAATTAGAGAAAAGATTCCAAGAAAATGTTTGAAATCCCTTTGGTATTAATATAGCATTGATAAAATTCGTGGCTCTTAAACGATATTTTTGTGAAGGTGTTCTCCACCCAATTAACGAGTCACCAATGTTAAAGAAAGAAAATACCGTATACGGCGAGAATTAAATTTAGGACACTGAATTAAAATGTGTAAAACTGTAAGACTGACACTGCACATCTGTGCAGGCTCACCAAACAAAATATATTTGGTCAGCGTACACCGATGGAAGGAATTAAATGTTTAGAATTTTCAAAAGATAAGTTTGCCTACTGTATGATAAAAGACATTGATGCATAATATTTAGAAATCATCAAATCTATTAACCATTAAAAAGCATTAGCACAACAATAACAATAATATTATATAAATGATTCACGTCTTGTTTACTATCGTTATAGTTAAAACTATGATTACGATATTTCTTGTCAAGTATGCTTATTGTGAAGTTAAATTTAAATTTAATCTACGATTACAATTCATAATTTGGTAATAAATTTCTTTATGAAAGATAATGTTTCATTTAAACTTTTAAGGGAAAAAAAGCAATATTATTATTATTGAGAAGAGTTTTTCTTAAATTTGTCTGAGTAAATGCATTTTTAATATAAAAGTAAAGTTTTTAATATTAAAGTATTGGGTGAATATATATAGAGAGGACCAAATTAAAAAATTAAACCTTACATTATATTTAAAAGTAAAATATAGATAAAATATATACATGATGAATTATAAAGGAAAAAACTGGTGAAATAAAGAGAAAAAAAACCATAAAATAACTCAAGAGATGTAAAAGAAAATCATAATGTTAAAGAGTGAAAATTTTTACATTATTTCCATAAACCTTTCAAAGTATATTCGTACAAAATATACTCCAACTATAGTATTATTGATATTTTCAAACTTTACATAATTCTGCCAATATTTCAGTAGTTTAGCTCAACATTTGTTCTGAAGTTCAATTTTCATTTGCAGTTTCGTTTCAAGTAGTTTAGTTTTCAAAGCAAGAGTTTCCGTTGTTATTTCTTTGCAATTTTTTCAACAATCATCGTGTACTATCTAAAAGAAAAATCATTTCTACGATATCAAGAATATTGTATAACTCAGTTCTATAGCTCAAAACTTGTTTCTGAAAGCATCTCTAAACTTTAAAAAAACAAAAATGTCTCTGAAAAAACATTCCAATCTCCTTCTCCCAACTAATAAATATTTTCCTTAACTCAGAATCTAGGAATTGCTTCAATTTTGTCGGCAAGACCGATTCAGTATACAAAATATAAATCTCATAACTCCACATTTTATCTCTGAATAGCTTCATACCCTCTCCTTTGAACTTTCAATCCGTTTCAAAACTGGAAAAAATAAAAGTAGAAGAGCTAATACATCTCAATTTCTTAGCGATACAAAACTCAATAAAATGTTTGAGGGGAAAGTGAGAAAGACAGCGAAGTGACAAATAAGTATAACAAGATGGCTTTGGCCTCTGCGTCGTATCCTTCTAGAGCCATTTCTGATATTAGCTCTCCCGGGAAATCAAAGTTAAGGACTTTTGTGTTAAATCAAAACTTCAATTGTATTTCATTCTCAAAGTTATGAAAACATTATATTTGAAATTGAAAGAAATTTTAGTTTAAAATGTCTTAACAAACTTTATTTACATAAGTTATTATGGTTTCGATGCTTCATGCTTCGATTTACGAAAATTATTTACTCGATTCAGAGAAAAGTGAAAAAAAAAAACTGCGTACGATTTTGTCGTCTTTTATTAAACAACAGTAACAATATTTCATATCAAATATACCAAACTATCTTTAACGATGTCATTGGAGTGTTGATTCCTCATGCTTTGATGACCAAAACAAAAGAATTTAAATATTTCATATTTATTATTTATTTATATTATTTATGATTTTCAGATTTATGACCCAGAGATAGTTTTTAAGAAGAAAGTTTATAAGAATTTTTATTTTATAAGTAAAAATATCTTCAAATCACATTCAATAAGAAAACTCTTTAACAATATTTTCTTTATATTGCTTTGCAACTTTCGTTTCATTACATTGAATGCACTGATTTATGAAATGTAATGTGTGATTGATTATGACATATAGCAGGAAACTAATTAATAACAAAACTAATCACGTATAAATTTGATCGCATACTTTTTCTTGCTATTTTATTATCTGCAAAGGAAATTAAACATACTTGATATATTTTTACTTCCAACAATTCAAAATCTAATACATAAAACATCTATTTTGAAATTAAAAAAAATAAACCTATTCCTTTTCACCAAAGCTTTTCCTAACATAATATATACAAGTGTCTTACACAGTTGGTTGGGGCAAGTTGATATTCTTTAAAAACAAGGACATACCATCTCAACAGTTTTCCATCAAGAGGAAAGAACTCTCCATATTCTCCGAATGTCTAAAAAGTAAAACACAACTCAAGTTTATCATTTCACACTTGAAAGGATTCCATGGGGGAAGAAGACGAAGAAAATAACATTTTTGTGTCCCTCTACAAGGATATGGCGCACTTGTCACTTTTCACAAGCTACAGCAAGGACAATTAATGATTATCCTTTGATGCAATTTTCTTTTCTTTTCTTTAGCCTCTTTTTCTTCACCTAGAAATAGAATAAAAATGTGTTACTGGATTTAGTTAAATTTCCTGATGGTCATTTTTAAGTTATATCAACCTTTTGGATTTAGACATTTAATCGTTAATGGTACAGCTTTCTGCACGGCTTTTAAATTCTTGATAGCTAAATATTGAACGGTTGAGCTGGAGTTTTCAAAAGTTTAAAAAAAATACTTGAAGTAAAATGATAGCGTAAATTAAATGTGATATTTTCAATTTTCTGCTTGGGTATTTAAAAATGAACTTTGAGTCTTTTGGTAATAATATGTAATATTGCCTTCGGTTGAAATTGTTTTTTTTTTTGTTAACGAGCTTTAAAAAATTCAGAGAAAAATTAATTTTTGTGTTCTTCCTAATTTAACTCTTTTTGCAGATAATAATAAATTCATCTTTTTTTTTTTTTTTTTTTTTGCTTTGCTATTTACGAACTCAAAATCCTTTATTTAGTAAGGAAATATCACTACGAAAAAAAATATATCCCTGTATTTTCTTAGAAAATAAACTATTATAGGAGTTGAAATTTTTGCTTCCAGTAAATTGACAGCGTAAATCAGAAGTAACTTTTTCATTTTTTTTCTGGAGTATTTAAAAATGAACTTTTAGTCCTTTGGGGAGAATATACGATATTTCTCTGAGTTAAAATGGGTTTTGTTGTTAGAACACACTTTAAAATATTCAGAAAATAATTTGATTTTTGGATTGTTTCTAATTAATTTTTTTTTCAGATAATATATTCTTTTTTTTTGGTTGAATAATTAGAAACAAAAATTCCTTTTTTTTTTTGCTTAAAAAGATCACAATGGAGGAAACACAGTTTATCTCTTCATTTTTTGTAGACATTAAATAGTGTAAATATTAAAATTTCTGTAATTTTTTTAATTTTTTTTTTGTAATGAAATTCTACATTTTGCAACATATCATATAATTCGTCATATTGCTGCAGTATTTTAATGCTACTTTAAAATTTATCTTTATAAGAAAATTGACGTATGAATCCAATTGTATTTTTATCTCATGTATTGGTAAAAACTAATGAAAGATATTTAGTGTCCTAACATTTGTTATTTTTAAAAGTATTCATATTTAAAAATTATTTTAATACAATTACTTTCTTTAAATGGTATAATCTGTAACGCCCGTGAACAATAAGTCGGATTTCAATATTCGAAAAAAACATATTTCTTGACATTTATGCGGAAACATTTATAAGGAGTTAGAAACACAAACAATATCGAAACAAAAATTCTCTAAAAGTATCATAATTATTTCATAATTTTGTGTAATCTTATACTATAATACGAGGAATGGTTGCCAAGTCGAAAATCGTCCCAGAATTAATAAACTCCCGTAAACTTGGGGGTCTGGGGTTTTTAGCCACGAGGAATCGATTGGCGCCGGTTTTGAAGCGCTACGGTGAAGCAGTTCGGAGTTACAGATAGGATATTTTCAAACTTTATTAGTT
>JAPMOQ010055423.1:1080752-1114242 GCA_026543055.1 Argiope trifasciata | reverse complement strand
GATTCGTTTTCTATTGGTTATTGGTTAGCACTGGTTATTAGCAAACTTTATAATTATTATTATTTCTTGTAGTTCAGACTTTCCTCTTCCCAAAACAGCTTTTCTTTTCTTGAAAAAGGAAGGTCTGAACTATCGTCCAGGGTAAAACATTTTTCAACTAAAATTAAGCTTTAACTTCCATTTTCTCAAGACTTTAATTTTCATAAAGATTCTCCACCGTTAACAGGGTATCTCAAAAACTAATAGAGGTATTTACATAAACATTTCAGCCTGTTTATTTAAATAATATAGGTAATGAAATAAATCAAAAATCTTACTGTTAGTGAAATACCTTTTCATTTATAGGTGTTTGCAGAAAAATGTTGTCAATTTATGAAAAAAAAATGCCTACGTACGTATGTTTTTACCCATAACTACTTTGCATCTCATAATTGTTCTTAGATTTTGGTTCATTTCCTTCAACTTTATATTATCTAACTTGTGCACAAAGAAATATAGGATTACTGCATTACAGTTTTGTGTAAAGTGTTAACTGTTTTGATTCCATTTCATCAAAATTTACTACACATTTTCCTATTTCTAAAAGTATATTTCATTTTCATTTTTTTGTATTTATAGTGTTTATAATCAACAATACATCTAAAAACATATTTTTTCAAATAAAAGTTTTTCAACTTAGTCGAAAACTTTAATAATGGACTGAAAATGAAATAAGAATTTGAAGCAGAATCTCTACAAAAAATATTTAATATTTCCAACAAAAGTACTTTTCAACCATAGAAACGAAGTTAAAATTTTATTCAATTTGAAATCTTTTTCCGAAAAAAGACATTTTAACTCTAAGTTTCTTATAACTTCAAATATAAAGTTTTCATAAATTTGAGAATGAAATACAACTAAAGCTTTGATTTAACACAAAAGTTCTGTACTTTGATTTCCCATGAGACCTAATATCAGAAACGACTCTCAAAAGATATCACGCAGAGGTCAAAGCCATCTTGTTATACTTTATTTGTCATTTCGCTGCCTTTCTCACTTTAACCTGAAACATTTATTGCGTTTTCCATCTCAAAGAAATTGAGAAATATTAGCTCTTCTGCTTTTATTTTTTCAGTTTTGAAACGGAATGAAAACTCAAAGGAGTGGTTATAAAGTTATCCAGAGATAAATTGGGAAGTTATGAGATCTATATTTTGTATACTGAAATAGTTCTGAAATAATAATTGAATCCATTTCAAGATTCTGGGTTAAAGAAAAATATTTATTAGTTTGTAGAAGGAGGTTGGAGAGTTTTTTTAGACATATAAAAGTTATTTTTGTATATTTAAAGTGTATAGGTGCTTTTAAAAGCGAATTTTGAGTTTTATGATGAATTATTATATATTTTTGAGATCGTAGAAATGATTTTTTTCTAGATAGGACACGATGATTGTTGAAAATATTGTAAAGCAATAACAATGTCAACACGTGCTTTTCAAAACTAATGAAAACTAAACTACTTGAAATGAAACTAGTAATGAAAACTAAACTTCAAAAGAAAGTTTGAACTAAACTACTGAAATATTCGCAGAGTTATTTGAGGTTTGAAAATATCAATAATACTATAGTAGGAGTATATTTTAAAAGGTTAAGGAAATGGTTTAAAAATTTCACTATTTATTATTACAGTTTTCTCTTACATCCATTGAGTTATTTTATGTTTTTCTTCTCTTTATTTAACCAGTTTTCACATTTAAAATTAATAATATAAATATTTTTCCCTATAAGTATTTTCCTTTTAAATATAATGTAAAGTTTTATTATTAAATTTGGTCTGATATATATATTTACTCAGAACTTTTCTATTAAAAACTTCCCTTTTATATTAAGAAATGAATTTACTCAGAATTGTTTTTTTTAAAATTACCCTGAATGTTAATAACATTTTTTCTTTTTTAAAAGTTTAATTAAAACATTATCTTTTATAAAGAAATGTATTACATTTATGATGCATTATATTTATAAAGAAAATGTATTCATACATGATGTATAAATATCAATTTTAATCGCATATTAAATTTATTCTTCTTTTCACAATAACCATACTTGACAACAAATATCGTAATCATAGTTTTAATTATAACGATAGTCAACAAGACGAAAATCATTTCTATATTATTTTTGTTATTGTTGTGCTAAATGCTTCTTAATGGTTAATAGATCAGATGCTTTCTAAATATTGTGTATCGATTTACTATAATATTGCTGAGAAAATTTTCTTCTAAAAACGCTAAACAATACATTTCATTTGAATATCCAATTCCTTCCATAGATGTGCGCTGATGAAGCATCTTTTGTTTGGTCAGCATGCACCGATGTGCTCAGACTGCAATGTCAATCTTACAGTTTTGCACATCTTAATTCAATGTCTTAAATTTGTTTCTCATCGTATGCTGTATTTTAATTCTTTAACATTGGAGATGCAGGAATTGGTGGGGGAACAAACCCACAAGAATATGTTTGAAGTTTAAGAACCATAAATTTTATACATTTGATGTAAATACCATAAGTATTTTAAACATTTTCTTGGAATCTTTTCTGTAATTGGCGCCCTAATTTTAAGATATTTGCCCTTTAATCTTATTGTAATTTGATTTTATAAAAGAAAATGTTATTTGTATTTCGTCTTTGAAGAAACATTTTCTTTAATAGATCATTTAGCAATAAGCACACACCACTTGTTCTGGCACAGCGTGGTCATGTTTTACCCTTGCGCCATAAAAACCCAAACATCTATCATTTTGAATATAGTCGGATAGAACTATAAAGTGAACCCTACTTTAATCGATCAATCTACTTCCCTAAAACTTCAGATATCTACATCCACATTTTACAACAGACATTTTAAAACATCTGAACAGCAACTCCATAATTAGTCATCGAGAATTTAAAAGCACTACAAAAATCGCCAAGCTATTATCGCCCCAAAATTCCGAACCTGTCAGAAAAAGACAACTTAAAAATTCCTGTCACCCAACTCAAGTCAAATCGTGCGCCTCTAATCAGCTGCTGAAAGAGAGACGGGCGACGAAAAGAAAACTGCATCAAAGGAGGCCCATTAATTGTCCCCGAACAGTTTGCGAGAAGTGACAAGAGCACCCCGTCCTTGTGGCAGGACGCAGAAAGTGTCACTTTCTCCGCGTCCCCCTTTTTCGGGCGCGAACTTTTCATGTGTGAAGTGATTAAGTTGGAGGGTGTTCCACTTTTTTGACGTCCGAAGAATGCGGAGCATTTCTTCTTTATTTCTGGTGGGAAAGTTGTCGGAAAAGAATTTGCATTCGCGTAAAGAACGGGAATTACCCGGACTCGATTGAGGTGTTATTAGGTTTTAGAGTAACTGTGGTTAAACGTCACTTTTTCACTTCACTGATTGATGCAGAAAGAATTTCGAATACTTTTGTATATTTGAAAAAGAAAAGTATGCTTATAAGATGGTTAGTACTTTGAAAATATTATGTTTTTTTTTTCTCTTTGTCTCTTTGAAAATGTTTCAATTTTTTTATTAGTTATATGATATATGCAGTAAAATTATAAAATAAACTGAATTCGGTAATATCATTTTCCATTTATGATGAAACTAGTTATTACGTATAAAACACACTAAACACATTTTAATATTTTTAGTATTTATTTTACTAGAAAAAAAATGGATTTTCACTCTCAAGATATATATTTTTGTCTCGTCAATGTGATATGTTTAATTTACCTAATTTGTGTTGTAGACCTGATATTTCTCGTATTTTTTTCTTCCATAAATTTTTCAATGGTTCGATCGATTCGTTTAGCTTATTTAGTTAATTAATTTAGATTCATTTGTATTTTAGTTGTAGCTGCATTTGTGCTCTCCAAATACAATGATTGATTTAAAAATAGAAACTTATTTTAATTCTTAAATTTGTTTGAATCAGTAATGAGTTTCAATTCCGGTTTTGGTTTCGTTTCCGTGATTAGCACCGTTTTTGTTTCGTTTACATAATTCTATTAATTATGGTAATTTGGATTTTTTTAATTAATTGGTTCGATTTCATTTACCTTTCATTTTGTGAGCTTTTAGCGTGTAATTCCGAATTGAGTTTTAATTTCGATTTCGAACTAGTTGGTTTCGTTTAAATTTTTGTTGACCAAGAAATGTGTTTTGATTTTTTAATAATTTTATGATTATATATATATATATATATATATATATAGAGAGAGAGAGAGAGAGAGAGAGAGAAATTAGAAAACACAAATCATTGACTGCATATTTATTTCATATAAAATAAAAATTGGCCAAATAGAACTAGTTGTTAAAAAGGGAGGAAAGGTTTTTTGTTTTTGTTTTCTCAAATATTTTAAATGTCTATTCAAGCCAATTTTACAACTTGCATGAATCTTTCCAAAAATTTTTTCTACTTCGGTTGAGGTCTTGAAAAGTGTGAAAAGAATGAAGCGAATTATAGAATTTTTTTGTCTTTCATAAACCTACGTAGAGGTTTTATAAATAAAGCTCTTTTGCCTTATTTCGTCACCATAATTCTAAGTTTTATTTTAATACATCCATTTTTCTCATACATCCCACAGACAACAATATTGCTCAGAGAACGCTTTTATTACAGATCATATTGGAATCGGCATTGGAAAATAAGAATCTACGCAAATAAGAGATGTGAAATCTATTGTTATGGCTTATGTAACTTTACAAGCCAACTAACAATTAACTGTCAGCGATTTAAAAAGAGTGGGCATTTCTTTCCTTTCTCTCTTTCTTTTTTTTCAGTAGTGCCAACTAAGGTCAAAAGTATGACTTAGTAACTTCATGAATCACATTCGCTAGCAGAACCCGTTTTTACAGGCAATTCACGCATTTCATAGATAGAACACACAAAAACAATCATGCGCTACCTGGGTTTCGGAACCCGGAAGCCCAAATCACGCGAAAGACATTCTACCCCTATGCCAGGAAGCCGGCAAAGTGAACTCTAAATTAGAGTGAATGAAAATGATTTAAGGAGTCATTGGATCAATTATAAGATTTAACAAAAATTCAAAGACGGAATTAATTGAATAAATAATCTTTAAAAATAAATCTGTTTATAAAGCATAAAATATCTGTGAGAAAAAAAAATGTGGGCAAATTAATTTTAAGAAGAAGCTAATACCATTAAAAAATCAAAGAATGCTAGACAAAAGCGTATTAATACAGAAGGGAACTATTTAACATTATGAGCAAAAACATTCTAGTCTGTATCATATATTACAAATATTTACACATGGGTCAACAAATTCTGCTTATAACTCCGTATCCAAGCTCAGAATTTATCTTAGTATGAAAAGAAACAATTTCCATTCTTCTTGTTTATAAACATTTTAAGTAATCACTTTAAAGAACCCTAAAGAAAAATCCCTTCTCCTTTCTCAAGAATGAGCCAAATATCTTTATAACCCTCATTCATAGAGCACAGATATAGTTGTTGAAAGCACTTCTTAAATTTAAATAAACATCAATATCTTTTATATATCTCAAAAAAAAAAAACATTTCAATCCCTCACTGTAAACTAATAAATATTTTTCTGAACTCAAAATTTATAAATGAATTGAATTCCTTCGCGAGAACTGTTTCAGTATGAGATGCATGGATCTCAAAATTCCACATTTTATCTCTAGACAGATTTATATAAACTCCTTTGAGTTTTAATTCCGTTTGAAAAACGGAAAAACTAATACATCTCAATTTCTATGAGATAGAAAACTCAATGAAACGTCTGAGGGGAAAGGCAGCGAAGTGACAAATAAAGTTTAATAAGATGACTGTAGCCTCTGCGTGATATCTTAAGAGGGTCGTTTCTGATATTAGCTCTCACGGGAAATAAAAAGGAAAGGATTTCTGACTGCTGAATTAAATCAAAGCTAAATTGTATTTGAATACTGAAATTCATTAGTACATTACACTGCTAGTTGTGCTAAATTTTGTGTTAGAAATGTCTGTTTTCAGAAAGAATTTTCTAATTAAAAAATGAAAGAATTTGAATTTTGTTTAAACGGTGGAAATATATTTTTCGCAAATTATGAAAAGATTTTTTAAAATTATTAAAGTGTAGCTCGAATTTAGCATCTTTACTGAATCTATTGCGTCTCCTTGGCGAGTTATTTAGTGGTTAATCCATAATTAATAGATGCGGTAAATAGATCTGAAAATATTTTTTTTTATATTTTAGATTATTGTATTATGCCTATAACCTTTGTGTAATCACGACTAATGTCGAAGTTTTATGGAAATGGTATGAGCAATAAGGCAGCGCATAAGAGACATACAGACAAACATTGATTTTATACAGATCGTCTATATGTTATAATTATACAATAATTGACGAATTATTATATTTGCAATTTATTACTTATTTTGTTTAAATAATATCTATACACTTTCGGAAAAACAATTCCCAACACTAAGAAAGAGACTTGTCTTGGGTAAACCAAATTTGGTACTCGTGTTTATGTATCCAAAAGATGCCATCGACTCATATTTTAAGTTTCGCACATAAGTGTGGCTCTAGTAACTCCTCTCAGAATTTGCATATAAAGTTTGCTTTAAATGCGTGCTGAGCGTTACTTATCTTTGAAATTTGAAGAATAGAGTTAATATTAGCCAAGAATTTTTTCAACTTTTGTTCATCATAAAAAATATGCTACACAGGACGTAATATGTGCCAACTTTTGCCTAATACTTTTGAACACATTAATAATAATATCAGTCACGTAAAAGCCATAGTTTTCACCATACACAATTATAAAAATAAAATAGCAAGAAACTGTATCACTAAAAGTTATCACTAAACTGTATCATTAAAGGAGTTAATCAAACTGGAAATTAAGTTCCCCTAGTTGAAACTTTAATTCTAATAACAGATTTTTTAACGGAAAAAATGAACGTTTGTTTTTAAAACTTAATCTTTTCGTAACTTAATAATACACCACCAACTCACTAGGCTGGGCTGGGGCAAGTCGACATTCTTTCAGAACAAGCACATTCCATCGCAACAGTTTTCCATGAAAAGGAAAAGAGAACTTCCCGCATTTTTCGAACGTCCGAAAAGTAAAACACCCCTCAAGTGAATCATTTCACACTTGAAAGGCTCCGTTCGGAGATATAAGACGAAGAAAATAACACTTTTTGTGCTTTGTACAAGGATATGGCACACTTGTCACTTTTCACAAGCTACAACAAGGATAATTAATGGTTGCCCTTTGATGCAATTTCTTTTTCTTTATTTTAGTCACTTTTTCTTCACCTAGAAATAGAATAAAAGTGTGTCACTGGATTGAGTTGAGTTGAGTTTCCTGATGATCATTTTCAAGTTACGCCAACGTTTTGAATTTAGTCATTTAATCGTTAATGGCTCAGCTTTCTGCACTGTTTTAAAATTCTTGATAGCTGAGCGGTTGAGAGGACGGTTTTCGGAAGTTTAGAGAAAATGTTTAAAGTAAATTGACAGCGTAAACCAGACGCGACTTTTTCAATTTTTTTTCTGGAGATTTTAAAAAGGAAAATTGAGTCTTTTGGTAATATTATACAATACTCCCTTCAATTAAAAGGGTTTTTGTTGTTTATACACTTCAAAAATGTACAAAATAATTAATTTTTCAGTGTTTCTTGATAAAACTTCTTATGCAGATAATGATATCTTCCTTTTTTTGTTTAGGCTGAAAATTTCTTATTTTGTACAAAAAGATCAAAACAGAGAAAATTTTTTGTTTCTTCCATTAAAAAAAATATTGTTTCAGTCCAATTTAAACAGGTTCAGGGCTTAAATTAATCAAAACAAATAAAAAAATAATGATCTGATACGATAACTCGAAATTTGCGATCGAAGATTTCATTTCTTGCACATTTGGAGCATGAAAACAACTTGTAAGAGACAAAAAGAAAAACACACAAAAGAACAACAGAAACACAAGAACTTGAGTACGTGTAGATATCTCAATTGGTACAATTAAAAGTAATGTACAGTCAGTAATTTTAAAAAAAGTCAACAAACAAACAAATTTCAAGTAGATTAAACTTGATAAATTCGCTTTAAAAACGCTTGGACTCATTTGATTTATTATTTGAAATCCTGTTAAAACTCTTGTAGGATTTATACAAAGTAAATCATTTAATTAAATTAAATTTAGAATAAACATTTGGAAAACTGGATCCTTCAAGATGTTGCAAGCACAGATAAATTTATAGAGCTCATAATATAAATGCGATCATTCGAACCATTGATGACGATAAAAAAGTAAAGAACAGAATAGATTTCTTGTCTTCATCACAAATCAGACAAATTAAGCATATCACGTTAACAAGAAGATTTATCTTGATAGTAAAACCCCCTTTTTAACAAATGAAAACAACGTTAACAAGCATGTAACACAAATGAAAACAATGTTAAAAGGCGTGTAAAACAAATGAAAACAATGTTAATAAGCGAGTAAAACAAATGAAAACAGAGCCAAACACCGCTTAGGGATCTTTATGAGTAATTTATAGCTTCATCAAACATTAATAAATATTATTGAGCATTATTGTATAACTTAGCCACATATCATAAAACTAATATGACAATTGAAGTACTTTCCAAAGGCAATGAGATTTTCAAAGTATTAATAAGCTTATAACCCTAGCTTTCTTTTTCTAATTTACGAGATTATTCAAAATTCTTTCTGCATCATCCAGTACAGTGAAAAAGGGATGTTTAACTACAGTTAATCTAAAACCTAATAACACCTCAATCGAGTCCGGGAAATTCCCGTTATTTACGCGAACGCAAATTCTTCCCTGAAAACTTTCCCACCAGAAATAAAGAAGAAACGACACCGCATTCTTCGGACGTCAAAAAAGTGGAACACCCTCCAACTTAATCACTTCCCACATGAAAAGTTTGCGCCCGAAAAAGAAGGTCGCGGAGAAAGTGACACTTTCTGCGTCCTGCCACAAGGACGGGATGCTCTTGTCACTCCTTGCAAACTGTTCGGGGACAATTAATGAGTGTCCTTTGATGCAATTTTCTTTTCGTCGCCCTTCTCCCTTTCAGCGGCTGATTAGAAGCGCACGAGTTGAGTTGAGGTGTGTGACAGGGATTTTTAAGTTGCCTTTCCCTGACAGGTTCGGAATTCTCGGGCGATAATAACGCGGCGATTTTTGCAATGCTTTTAAATTCAGGGTGGAAAAATTATTAAGGAGTTGTTCAGAAGTTTTTTAAATGTCTCTGTAAAGTGTGGAACGAGAAACCAAATGTCTCAGAGAAATAGATTATCCAAATGAAACAGACTTCACTGTGTAGTTTGATTTGAATATATTCAAAAATGAATTTTAAGTTTAACATTTTCAGTAAATAATTTTCTCTGCAATAAGATAAAAGATTTTGATACACAATATTTAGAACGCGGCAATCTATTAAACATTAAAAAGCATTTAACATAACAAGAACAAAAATAATAAAATTTTTCTGTTGTTGATATATTATTTTCAATATGTTAGTTTTTTTTATATATTTTTTGTATAAATATATTATAGTTATACTATTTCTATATTATAATTTCTATGCATTAATTTTTCTATAACTTCTATATATCTATTATATTTTTATATAGTAATTAATTTCACTTATTATTGTGTACAAGTTAATATATGTAGCGTCGCTGGGAGAGAAATTATATTCATTATATTTTTTAGTAGTGAAAAATGAAATACTTAATAACTGTCACAAAAATTTAAAATACTTGTTTCATTTTAAACATCTGCGAGCAAAATTTAAACTTTTTACAATACAAAAAATAGTTCTAGTGAAAGTTGTTGTTATTACATATCGGATCTGTTATTGAAAACTTAATTTAGCCATTTTTAATTCATATATTGCTTAAGTAAACAAAATATTTCCATTGTCTGCTGTTTTATTCTTAATTACAGCGAAAAAATCTGGTATACAAATAATTTTATTATTTCATAGTTTTATAAAAAATTACAAACTGCCTCGAATAATTTTTAAAAACCACAAAAAAATCATATTTCATGAATATTTTTATTGAAGAATGGGAAACTTAATTGAGCGGTATGAGTGGGAAAATGCGGGAAAAAAGAATCTAAAAGTAATTATTTTCATACATGAATTGTATTCTTAAGCTATCGTTAACAGAAAGCTCATATATTTCTTTCATATATTAATTCGCATTGTCATTGTTAACACATATTGTTTCATATATTGTTTCTCAACATATCTTTCATACATTGTTTCACAACATATATTTCATATATTGTTTCACATTGGGTGTGAAAAACACCCAATGTGAAAAGTATTATTTCTAACTTCAATTTTAATCCTTAGCTACTGTTAAAGATACAAATGGTCACATGAAATTAAAGTGTAAGAAGCATAAAACTTGAAAATATTTTTAGGGATCTAAAATATATTTTAAGTTTAGTTTAATGAACAAATCTTTGACTAGCTATATTGTCCGCCATGCTGTATTGCCGTGAAAAGGAAGATCTGTACATAGTTAGCGTGGCTGACCTGTAAAGTACGAGTTTGCAAAGCACAAGAGTGTTCGAATCCCAGCCAAGCAGCATGCCATTAAACGAAGAACATTGGTTTAAAATTATTCCTTTGTTAACATTCCAAAACTTTCTATGAGCTTCTATATAATTCCTGATAATTCTTTAAAGAAATAAGTTCGAAGTTTCACAGGCAGGGAAATCATTTCTTCGAATCACTTCAAGATAATAAACTTGATATAGCATTACTCTGTGATTTAAATTTCTTTGTATCTTCGAGACAGTATTTTATGCTGTGAGAAAGAAGTTTTAGTTAATGAAAAATATTTAATCGAGAAGAACGCTTACTAAAATGGGTATAGCTTTATTCATTAATAAACATTACTCCTAAGCGTTCCTTCATCGCTACAACATTAACGAATCAAACTATACCACAGCATAAAATACTTAAGAAAGCAAATATTCGGTCGTTTCATAGCGATTCTAATATGAAAAGTACCTTTTTAGCTTGTCAGTTGAACTTCTAGTTCGAATAAACTCCCAAATATCAAAAAATCCATTTGACAGAAATCTAAACAACACTCTTTATTATATCTCCTGCTTAAATAAATTCAAAGGTCCTTTTTTCATTCTGTAAACGGCAACTCGGGGAATTATGTTCTTCGTGCATCGAATGATCCCAGCGAGGCATTCGGATTCGTAATAAAAGCTGTTACTGAAATCCGGCAAAGACAGTTTTCCCGGCACTTGCTCCTTTGTTGCACATCGCCGATGTGAAAGCTTTTCCTCTAACAAAGTGGATGCGGCATGGGGGAAACGGTCTTCCTGAATTAAAGTGGATGCGACGAAGTGCTCGTTTTATCGCCCGTTTTCTTTTTAAAAGGTTGTTCTTTTAAAGAGGAAATGAAGTCTGGAAAGGAGTGCAGAGATATTAGATTGGATGAGTTTGTTTAGGTTTTTATGGGCTTGTAGTTTTCTCTCGATACATTAGTGGATTAGGAGCTATGCTGACTCTGTATCGATACTTCTTTATTATCCTATAAAAGTAAGTAAAGAGTGTAGAATGAGCTTGATATTAGACAACTTTTTCACATTTTCTTATATATATATATATATTCATAATTCTATTGTTTTTACATTTCCATGCTTTTCTCTAACAGCTCACAAATATTATACAATATTGTAAGGCATTGATCAATTTTCGCAATATTGTTTAACATTGTGGAATATTGTTTAATATCATACCAACGGGTGACCGAGCTCCGCTTGGAGAAAACGAAGTATCGAAGCTAACTCGAAGATTTAAATTTTCAATTGTGATTTATCAAAACAATAAGAAAATTTGTGAAACCATTGGTGAAAAGATAACCGGTTAAAGTGCACCATTGTAAACTATTCTAAACAAAGTTAGAGTTTGGAAAGGGAACTATTCTATACAAAGGTAAAGTAAAGGTAAAGATTGAAGTGTGCTGAATTTCAATATTTTTGACAAATTTATTTAGAAAAACCAAACATATATACATACATAAGAAACATTATAAACCTATAACAGCATAAACATAAAACTTTATTAGTTCGCCATATTGGCTATAGATGGAAGCACGTCACCACTTGAAAATTTAAGTAGCCATTATGGAGAACTAATAAAGTTTGAAATTATCCTATCTGTAACTCCGAACTGCTCGACCGTAGCGCTTCAAAACCGGCGCCAATTTATTCCTCGTGGCCAAAACCCCCAGATCCCCAAGTTTATCGGAGTTTATTAATTCTGGGGCGATTTTCGACTTGGCAACCATTCCTCGTATTATAGTATTAGATAATATCAAACAATATTGTACGATATAATAATACAGTCTGTGCTACTTGTGGAATAATTGGACTATTTTGAAGTATTCACTAATAAGCTGAATTCAGGGAAATTGCATATCATTCATATATGTATGTCTTAAAAGGAAAGAACTTATGTTTTTGTCTCTATGACCTATTAATAGAATAGAACATTAGAGCAAAGCGTTTGCTAAGCAATTCTTGACATAATTTTATATGAAAATGAATATTTAAAATTACGTTTTAAGTTCAAATTTTCACATTTTGTTTCAAGAGTCATCATTAAGTGACATCGCTGCCAAAAAAAATGCAATTTGAAAAATATTTGTCACAATTGTTTTAAAGTATGACTTTAAAAACGTAAAACTTAAAATAAAATTATATAAAGGGACTTAAGTTTTGTCGTTTCCTTTTTGAGAGAATGAGATTATCTAAACACTTCCTTTTTTTGAAAGATTATCAAATATTCAGTCATACAAAAAGGAATTAATTTGGAAAGAACACACAATCGATATTTCCTGCGGACATAGATGAATTAGATACTTTAATAGATTAATTTAAAATATGGTTACCCAACCCGATTTTAAATGCAAATGGGATTTTAAGTTCTGAATTTACCATTTTTTTTACATGAGGCATCATTAAGTAACATCACTGCCAAAGAAAGTGCCGAATTTGAAAAAAATAGTCTTTACATTTTTAAAGAATAGTTTTTACATTTTAATGCTTGTCATCAATACGATTTTAAATGTAAATGAGATTTTAAGTTCTAAATTTATCATTTTTATATGAAGCCTCATTAAGTGACATCACTGCCAAGAAAGTGCCCAATTTGAAAAAAAATATTCTTTACATTTTTAAAGAAT
Organism: Argiope trifasciata; assembly: GCA_026543055.1. Taxonomy (NCBI): domain Eukaryota; kingdom Metazoa; phylum Arthropoda; class Arachnida; order Araneae; family Araneidae; genus Argiope; species Argiope trifasciata. The sequence goes on along the minus strand of JAPMOQ010055423.1, from coordinate 1,100,999 downwards.
ACCTTTAAAAGCATGATATATTGAAGAAATTTATACCAAGGGACCTCGTTTTTCTAATTTATTTTTTGAAAGAATTGCATTTTTTGAACCATTTCCTAATTTTTTGAAAGCATAACAAACATTAAGTCATTCAAAACGGATTTAATTTGGAAAGAAATACAATCTATATTTCCGTCGGAAGAGCTAAAAATCATAGATGAATTAGATATGTGATAGATAAATTTAAAATAGGTTTGCTCTTTGTGAAAAATAATTGGTTGATATTTCGCAAGACGTAGCTCCCCTACTTATGCACTACTAGCAGGTAGCGGCGCGTTGCTGCCGTAGATTAATTATCGTTTGGAATTTGAAATAGCTGTATTGTTTAATTAAGAATAATATGAGGAATAATATTTATTTCCTGGTCGGCAATCAATAAATTATTTAAAATTGAAGGACAAATAAGGAAGAAACATAAATAATATTTATTATATTTCTATTATTCTATTCTACAATTAAATATTCAGTTTAATGTATTACATTTGTGTATACTTTTGGAATTATAATCCTTGGTGTTCTTTCAGAATGGCAATGAAAGAAACGATTCATAGTATCTTGGGATTCGTTTAAAATTTGTTCATAATTCTCAAGTTTAATATTTTAAAGTGTGATTAAAATATTTTCTTTTAAAATTGATTAAAGAAATAAAATATATTTATACCATAAAATCTTTAATAAGTTGAAAAGATAATTTTTTGAAAACTAAGCTGGTGCAGAATTATTTACTCTATAATATTTTGGGAAGTTACTGAAAAAAACTCTAAAATTTTATTAAATATTTAGTCAAAATTTCCAACCTATAGGATTGGTTCCCCTAAACATTTCTCGCACTCTCTCTAATAAAATTATTATCTCAGATAAAACCTTACATTTATATACAAAAGCTACGAATTATTAATGTCTAGCTTGAATTTATTATCTGTGCTTATATGTGCTTATCAAGTGTGCATTTATCTTATCACTTAATCTGCTGTGCCAACTTGACGATTTATTTTGACAACAATCCTTCATTAAAACATAAAAATATCCGAAAATATTTTTTATATACTAGATAATAATATAACCATCCCGTAAATGCAAATAATAAGTTTTCAAAGTTTCATCGGAGTCCGCTGAGCAGTATGACAGCGCATCAGCGACAGACAGACAAACACTCATTTTTATTTATACAGAAGACTGCTGGCAATGATCTGACTAAAATTAGTTAAACTCTCTTGAGAAGGTAAAGGCATAAGCTATTCAGAATCTAATATTTCAATAAGTTTAACAAATATTTGAATCAGGAAACAGACTGTAAATTTCCGTAAGCCATTTTTCCAGCACATTTTCAATGGTCTGTCCACTCAACTGTTGCTTGAGGAATTCATGATAGAACGACTGGAGGCAATTAAACATATTCATCCTTTTGAACAAAGTATTTAAATGAATTTTAATTACATCCTAAACTCTTCTCGTGTAGATTACGACTAGAACCTTCGTCCGATTCCCTGTTGTAAGTTGTAAAAAGCATAACTTTACTCGAGCTGAAAGTGATAAGGGATAAATCTGCTGTGTGATTCTTGGCTGTAACAATGCATTTATCAGATAATGGTGTGTTGCGAAATATTTGAAGTATAAAACAATCTGTTTTATGGTGAAACGATTCATTTTTCAAAATTTTATTTTGTTTATTCTGTGCAAACATCAAGCAATTGAGGCGTAAAGGTAGGATAGATTTCTGTATAATTACTCTGCTTTCCGATTGAATGCAATAAGTTGTTGAAGGATTTCAACTTGAAAATTTGTGATGAATTTTTATTAGAAGCAGTGATTTTCTACAGAAGATTTTAATCACTTATCGTTTTCTTTCTTTTCTTTGAGCTTGATTGATTTAATTTGAATGTATTTAAATTCAAGGAGTCTTTAAATTATGTCTGTACAGATGTTAAATGAGTTTGTTACATGTTATTGGAAAATTCGTAATCTCTGAAGTTGGAAAGTATAAAAATGTTGAACATTTACAGCCCTCAAAAATGATCTAAAGAAGATTTATTGTATGAACTAAATGGGTTGTTATAGTAATATTTTTGTTTCATTTATATGCTTATATTCATAAGCTCAAATATTTTAAGTCTTTGAAGACAGGATTGAAGTGTAGCACGGTTCTGCCCCCAAGTTTCTCGCCAATATGGTAACCCAACGGAACTTTCTTACAGTAACTCTAATTCTGTTTTGTTTACTACTTTTTACTATAGTTGAGTTGTTCATGAACTTCAACTGTTTTATAATAAATCTAATGTTTAAAATATTGATTTCAGATGATTTAAATTTGGTTTATTATTTTAATTTAAAATTTATTATACAAAGAAAGTTTAGAATAAAATAAATATTAATTAAAATAACATTTAATTCATTTTTAGTGTTAATATTTACAAAAAATTTTTTTTCGTTTTCCCATTTTTAATTATCACTATGCGAATTCGCAAATCGTCTGCGTTCTCGTATTAATAGAAGTTTGCCATGTAACTATGTGTAGTTCTCGTAATTCTTTTGGTGTTCCAACGTTTTTTTCCCATCGAAATATTATTATGTTTGCAATCGTACAGGAGTGGATGTCTGGTAGTTGGGACGGTAGGCACTACTTTGAACCCTCTGAATGGATGAAAGGAGAGTGGAATATTTTTTAATGAGTTGATGAGGCTTGGAAACAACGCTTTGAGTGTTTATGAAAAGATTAAATAAAACAAGCAAGTACATTAAATATTAAAAATTCTGTATAATATTTGTTCCTATAACATCCTTTATTCTTACTTGTAATATTATTGTGCACTATTCCTTAATCCACACCGTCCGTCTGTTCAATTTGCTTGCGAAGCTACTGCATTCCCGCTCCGTAGGAAAGCGAAGCCCTAGGATGTTTTTTTAAAGTTAAAAAATCTGTAAAAAATCCTTCGGCATCTGTAGAAGGCACCGGGCAGTATTAAACAAATAATTATAATTAGTTAAACATTCTAAATAAAAAGGCGGGAAATGGCAACCTTAACTGTTCCGTGGACAAATCTGTTTATTTTGTCCGCCATCTTTGTTGGCGACTTGGTATTCTTGGCGCAGCGAGGGGCACACTATTCTACACTTTTACCGAAGACAGTTAAAAAACTTTTTTAGTGTTTCTCTATGACGTAAAATTTTACTAAGACAATAAAGATTATACATTTCGTCCTTTTAACGTAATATTTAGGTTTTTTTTGCTATTGTTTCATTATTATTAATTTTTTCGAAAGCCAGTCTCGTTTTCGAAAAGCTCAGTTTAATTCTTGCGAGCTACAAGCTATGAATAAGAACTAAACCACATATCCTTTTGCAATAGGAACAGAGTTAGGTAGATTCTTCTTGAGAATTCCATGCGATTTTCTTCGCCACGTGTTTCTTGAAAATTGATAGAAATTTGGATAGTAATTCAAACCATCTATCATTGCTTCTTTAAATTTATTTTATTAGACTGATCTGGTAAACGTTAGTCCCTGAGAAATTATATTGTTAATTAATTAGCATTTTGTGTCTGCTATGGTTGTGCTATATTTTTTTATTCTAAAAATTAATATCTTAGTTGTATTTGTAATATGTTTTATTTTCGACGGAACTTTCGAAAAAAAAAGCTGTCAATTGAGAGTTAAAATTGAGACAAGTTTCCCGACCGCGACTACTTTACGAATTTCATCTATTATCTTTACATAGAAAAATTGGAGAAGCCTTTGTGTATCGCCAATGATAGCATGATTACTTGCTTATGAAACATATTTTTGAGCAGAATTTGAACTTTCTACAACACTATTTATAAGAAAAGACTGAAATTATTGTTTATCAAATTTGTTAATGACAACTTTATTCAAAATTTTTTTAAGTTACTTGCAATAATAATGCTTCATCTGTTGCTAAAGAAAAAAAATTGTCTACCATTCTATTTTTAATTGAAATAAAAATTATGCTGCATGGAAAAGTCATTATATTACTTAGCTTCTCGAAAAATTGATTTTGCCTTAGGGAATCGCCAATGATAACGATCGAAGCCTTAGAATTGATCATGCCTTTGTGCATCGCCAGTGATTTAGAAATTGTATGGTACAAATTGTACCATATGATTTCTAAAATATCTATTTTTTCCATATGTTATAAATATTTTTAAAGAACAGAGTTTGTAGTTGAGCTGTATGAAATGAGCCCAAACATTCGTGCTTGCAACGAGGAATATTAAGACATTATTTTTATGATGAATTATACCCTTCTGTTATTTTCAAAAGAAAGTGGTCAAGTATAAAATACATTTGCATGTAATAGATGGCAAGAAAAAAATTATTACTGATATAAAATATATTTTAATTACAATTCTAGATCCAAATCTATGTCTTGTATGTTTTTAATGCAATCCTCTGTGTAATTGAAAGAGATTTTAATTAATAAATATCTAGTTATTTTATTAAAACATTTATTTTTTATAACATTAATGTAGCGAATATACGTACTCCCAAATGTCTAGAAATGTCTATAAGCTTCTATATAGTTCTTGACAATTTTGTAAAGGCATAAATTCGAAGTTTCACAAGCAGTGGAATCAGTTTTCGCCTGCATGCTACGAATTACTTCAAGCTAATGAATTTGACATAGTATTACTCTGTAACTTTCTATTCTTTGCATCTTCGTGACAGTATTTTATGCTATTTAAAAGAAAGTTTGTAATTAATGTAAAATATTTAATCGAGAAGAACTTTTACAAAAATTGGTATAGCTTTATTCTTTAGTAACTATTATTCCTACTGATTCCTTATTTGTGACAATATTGACGAATAAAACTATACTTCTGTGTAGAATACCTTAGAAAGCAAATATCCGGTCATTTTTATATAGAATATAATATGAAAAGTACCTTTTTAGCATGTCAGTTGAACTTCTTCTTCGAATATACTCTCTACGTCTAAAAATCCATTCAATAGAAATCTAAACAACAGTCTTATTTTACTTTCTGCTTAAATAAATTCAAAGATCTTTTTTTTTCTTCTGGAAACGGCAACTCGGGGAATTATGTTCTTCGTGCATCGAATGATCCCAGCGAGGCATTAGGATTCGTAATAAAGGCTGTAACTGGAATCCGGCAAAGACAGTTTTCCCGGCACTTGCTCCTTTGTTGCTCATCGCCGATGTGAAAGCTTTTCCTCTTACAAGGTGGATGCGGCATGGGGGAAACGGTCTTCCTGAATTAAAGTGGATGCGACAAAGTGCTCGTTTTATCGCACGTTTCCTTTGTAAAGGTTGTTTTTCTAAAGAGGAAATAAACTCTTGAAACGAGTGCAGAGATATTAGATTGGATGAGTTTGTTTAGGTTTTTATGGGCTTGTAGTTTTCTCTCGATACATTAGTGGATTAGGACCTATTCTGACTCTGTATCGATACTTCTTTATTATCCTATAAAAGTAAGTAAAGAGTATAGAATCAGCTTGATATTAGACAATTTTTTACATTTTCTTAAATATATTTTTTATATGTTTTTAACTATAAACCCTTTATGATTTTTATATTTCAATGCTTGTCTCTAATAGCACACAAATATTGTATGACATTGATCAACATTCGCAATATTGTTTAACATTGTGGAATATTGTTCAATATCATATAATATCGCACAATATTGCCCTATATATTGTAGCAGACTGTGCTACTTGCGGTATATTTTGATTATTCTGAAGTATTTGCTAATAAGCTTTCTCTTTTCTGAATTCAGAGAAATTCACGATGTATTAATTATAAATATTACTGTAAATCTGTCTTCCTTACGATTGTATTATTAGAGCGAGAAGACAAAACTACACGTTCGTAACAATATAATATCGCACGATATTGCAGGAAATAGAATAAAAGATTGTGGTACTTGGGGTATATTTAGAATATTCTGAACTATTTACTAATAAGTTTTCTCTTATCTGAATTCAGAAGAGTTCTATACTGTACACGTATATATGTCTTAAAAAGAAAGGACTTATTTTTAAGTGGCTCTGCGCTATTTTTAGGACAGATCATTAGAGGTAAGCGTTTGATAAAAATTCGAGACATTAATTGTAAATGAGTTTTTAAATTCATTTAATTGCATTGTAAGTTCAAATTTGGCATTATTTTACACGAGACTTCATTAAGTGACGTCACTGCCAAAGAAAACGAGCAGTTGAGAAAGATTCGTTACATTTATAAAAAATGAATTTTAAAACATAATGTATTAAAGGAAATTATATTAAGGGACTGTTTTCCTTTTTGAGAGAATCCCATTATCCGAATCCTCCCTTTTTTTCGAAGAATAGCTAACTTATGTCACGCAAAAAGGGATTAATTTGAAAAGAAACACAATCTGTATTTCCCGCGGACGAGCTACAAATCATAGATGAATTAGATACAGTGAGAAATTAATTTAAAATATGGTTGTTATTTGATGAAAATATTGTTTCGATTTTTCGCAAGAAGTAGCTGCCCTAGTTGTATACTACTAGCTAGTACTCGGAGTGTTGCTGACCAAAAGAAATAATCTTGGAAATGTCATTTGGAATTCGAAATGGTTATCTTGTTTAGTTGAGAAGGATAGAAAGAATGATATTTATTTCCTTGCCGGCAATGAATACATTCATTGAAATTTGAGGACATATAAAGCAGAAGCATAAATAGTTTTTATTCTATTCTACAAAAAAATTTTCATTTTTATGCATTAGATTTGTGTCTTCTTTTAGAATTGTAATGCTTGGTGTTCTCTCAGAATGGTAATGAAAGAAACCATTGTGTCTTCTTTTAATATTCGTTCCTTTTGGAATTCCTTTAATATTCGTTCAGAATTCACAAGTTTAAAGTTAGAAAATATGATTAAAATATTTTATTTTCAAATTGATTAAAGATAGAAAATATATTTATACCATAAAATCTTTAATATCACTAAACTGGTGAAAAATTATTTACACTATATGAGTTACTAAAAAGAATGCTAAAATTTTATTAAATATTTAGATAAAATTTCAAACCAATAGGATTTTTTCCCTTAAAACTTTCACTCACACTCTCTAATAAAATTATTAACTCAGAGAAAGCCTTACATTGCATTTATATGAATAGCTAAGAAATATTAATGTCTATCTTGGATTTACCATCTTTACTCAATTTGTTGTGTCACCTTGGTGATATATTTTGACGATAATCCTTGGTTAAAAGATATGGCGAAAAGATCCGGAAATATTTTTTATATATTATATAATTTTACTATCCCTTTAACCATCCCAAAAGAACAGGTAATAAGTATTCAAAGTTATTAGCAATTGGATAAGCAGTATGGCTGCGCAAACAGACCAATATTTATTTTTATTTATACAGGAAATTGCAATCAATTATCTGACTAAAATTAGTAAAACGCTCTTGAGAAGATAAAGGCATAAACTATTCCGAATCTCTAATATCTCAATGGGTTTACCAAATCTTTGAATCAGGAAACAGACTGTAAATTTCATTAAGCCGTTTCGCCAGCACATATTCCATGCTTTGTCAACTCAACTGTTGCTTGAGCAATTCATGTTAGAATGACTAGAGGCTATTAACCATATTCAACCGGCTGAACAAAATGTTTAAATGAATTTTAATTACCTCCTAAACTCTTCTCGTGTGGATTACATCTAGAATCTTTGCGTGTCTTCCTGTAAGTTGTAGAAAGCATAACTCTACTCGAGTCGAAAGTGATAATGGATAAATCTGCTGTGTGATTCTTGGCTGTAACAATGCATGTATCAGTGAGTGGTATCTTGCGAAATTATTGAAGTATAAAACAATGGGCTGCAGGGTGAGATGATTCATTTATCAAAATTTCGGTTTAAGTTTATTCTGTGTACAAGTCGAGCAATTGAGGCGTAAAGGTAGAATAGATTTCTGTATAATTAGTCGAATTTCCGATTGAACGCAATGAAGTTGTTGAAGGATTTCAACTTGAAAATTTATAATAATATTTTATTATTAGCAGTAATTTTCTACAGAAGATTTTAATCACTTATCATTTGCTTTCTTTCAGTTTAAATTAAGTTGAAAGTATTTAAATTCCACGAGTCTTTAAATTATGTCTACACTTATATTTAATGTTTTTGTTACATGTTATTGGAAATTTCTTCATCTCTGAAGTTGGAAAGTAGAAAAAGGTTAAACATTTGCAGCCCTCAAAAATTATTTGAAGATTTATTTTATGAATTAAAGGTGGTTTTATAGTAATATGTTTGTTTTATTTATATGCTTATATTCATAAGCTCAAATATTTTTTAGCCTCTAGAAGACAGTTTAAAAAATTCTCAGTGTTTCACTATAGCTAACTGTCACTAACTGTACAGCTCATTGATATTGTAATCGATCTGAACACGAAGAATATGGTCGTTTTACCATAACTAGATTTCATGCACAGCGAAAAATACATAATGCTCGATAACAGGTAAAGATGCTGTGTTTCATGAGAAAAACTCTGGTAAAAATCACACGCATATGTTCATAAAACCAGAACTTATAGAATTCAACAACTTGCAAGGAAGCGATAAATCTTTATTAAATTGCAAAAGCACTGTATCGTTTAGAGCAATCAATGATCTTTTATCAACATGCTAAAAGCAGCATTTCCATTTCATTTCAATGCCTGTTCTTGTTTAGTGTCTGTGATAAGAAAGGAATTTTTTGGGAAAATCTTAGATCTTATTTTTAACAAAATATTGTTATAAATCCTGTATTTTCTAGAACCTTCATTTTTATTAAAGATATTCGGTGTCAGGTATCCATTCAGAATACTTTTAAATATTTTCAAGTCTCTCTTATTATGACACAAACTCAGAAAAGGAACATTGTTTCAGATAACCTAGTAAAGTTCTACATCTGTATGACCTTGGATAAAAATTGTATTCGAACAGAATCGCAATTTTTCTTAAAAGAGAATTTGCTGTTTTTCGTCAATTCAGAGGATTGTTGTTTAGATTCTTTACAGAATTTGTGTTTGTTGATTATATGGCTGCAGTGGTCCAAACAAATAAAAAATATAGCAAAATATCCGATCTTTCACCAATATACTTTTTATTCTCCAGAAAATATGTGCATTGACTGACTTTGGTCTTGGAAGGCAACCGACTACGTTCAAAAACCAGATTATCGACCACATTGGCGATTGTTTTTGTTTTTGTTATTATTTCTTGTAGTTAATGCTTTTTTCTTCCCGTAACAGTTTATTTTTTCTAGAAAAGGAAGGGCCTCACCTCTTATCCAGGGTCAGATATTTTTCCTGCTAAAATTTGTCTTTAACTTCAATTTTCTCAAAACTTTCATTTTCTTTAAAATTATCCACTGTCAGCACGATATCTCAAAAATTAATAGATATATTTACATACAAATTTCAGCGTGTGTTTTAAATAATATGGGAAATGAAATAGACCAAAAGTTTTACTGTTGGTGAAATACTTCTTCATTTATAGGAGTTTTTAGAAAAATAAAGTTGTGAATTTATGGAAAAAAGTATATATACAAATATTTTTACCCATCACTTCTTTGCATCTCAATGTTTCATACATGTTGGTTCATTTCTTTCATCATTATATTCTACAACTTGCGTGCAAAGAAAAATAGGATTGCTACATTGCAATTTTGTGTAGAATATTAGCCATTTTGGTTAATTTTCATTAAAATTTACAACAAACTTTGTATTTCTCAAGATATATTATATTTTCCAAAAATTTTGTTGTATTTGTAGAATATTATATTATAATTGACACTACATCTAAAAACCATAGTTTTAAAAAGTTTAAAAAAAATCCAATTTTTAAAATCATTTCCTTCTATCATAGTAGGATACCTTGAGGCATATGTATCTCATGTGGTTCGTTTCTCCTTACAAAAAGCATCTTTATACCAATAACCATTGAATAAAAATAAAAATTTACCTATTGATTGCTTTCACTGAAACTACTTTAATACTACCATTTTCAAACTTGTACTTTAAAAAAAACTTCCAGGGAAATGTGAGCTAAAATAAATATTCTTTAGCACTCCAAAAGATTCGAAAATAGCAAGAGCACTCCTAACACTTAGTAAACAAGAAGATTTTTCACCGACTCTAAAACAACAACGACTAAAGAAGATGTACCAGGAAAAGTGCCTTTTCAGGATTTATGTAATGACCTTTTTTCGTGTTCTAATGCTATGTTTAGGGCCTTCGATGTGGAAAAGACTCCATTCCCCTGGCAGCCATTTTGCAAGAAAAGAATGTTCGAGTTAGTTTAAATAGGGGATAAAAAGAATTGTTGAATGGATTTGTTTGGTTACGAGTAGTTGGCTGAAATGGAAAGTAAAGCTCGCATTTGTAAAATTTATTGTTTGCTAAGAGTGCTGTTAACAATTTATCGGCGTCATTCTTCTACGTTTTAAAAGAATATAATTCTTTTGTCTGTTCTCATAGCATTCTGTTAAAAAAATAAAAATAACAAAAAATTTTAATTAATACGATGTATTAAAATTATTGAGTTAGAATGATATTTGATATAATTCTATATGACACAATTCTCTCTTACTCTATATTTAAACAGAATTATTTTCAGTCATAAGCTTTATAACAGACCTTTAAAAATCGTTCGCAATGAAAATTAATTTATAAATAATATATTTTTTAAAATGGCATCAATAACATCACTTATTAATATTTACTATCGTAGCAAGAAATTACCAAGCAGAATGTTCAATGATTTCTTACAGTATAAGATACCAAACCTTTGCACAATTCTGGGATAAACACTGCTTTAGAACCTAATACAATTGGGAGAAAATACAGAATGCTGCTTAAAATTCATTTTAGCACTGTATTCGAGAGAGTTCTTGATACATCCGGAGTCATCCTGTTTCAAATTTAATAGACAATAGTGTAAAGCTATTATTTTCAATCATTAGCTTTACAACTGAGCTTTGAAAATCGTATGCAGTGAAAATTAATAATATGTAAAGCATATTTTTTAAAATAAATATGGCGACAAAAACATTACTTATTAATATTTACTATCATAGAAAGAAATTACCTAGCAGAATGTTGAATGATTTTCCACAGTATTAGATAACAAACCTTTGCACAATTCTGGGATAAACACTGCTTTAGAACCTAATCTAATAGGGAGAAAGTATTTTAAAATTCCTTTTAGCACTCTGTTCAAGAGATTTAATGATCCGGAATAATTTTATCTCAAATTTAATGGACATTAGTACAAAGTTACTCGCCATTATTAAAGTATAATGGAAAATGTAAATGTTGTACAATTGGCTCCCCGAAATGATTCACCATTTTTCAAGGGTTTTAGGGCTGGAGAATTCATTTTACGTTTAAGTGATAATAAAAGTGTTAGAGATATCCTTGCTCTTTTAAAACGATAATGGGAAGATAATTGTTAACTAATGAGTTGTTAATAATTGAATATAAACCTTAATATAGAGTAAACCATCTCTTAAATGAATAATTATTGACTTATTAAGATTACTGGGATTCTTGGAAATGGAAGTTTTTGGAATTTCATATTTAATTTATTGAGACACTTTATTAGTTAAATTATATCTGAATTCAATTACAATTCGGATAGAATTAAATTGGTGTTTTCGTTTATGTAATAGACAAAAAATAATAATTGGATCTAACAGTACCTGCTTTGTAATAGCATATCCGCAGTTTATCGTTATGCAATTATGTGAAAATATAAAGTCAAAAGTTGATATTCTCAGAAAAAAAAAACGATTTGAATAAAATATCTATTAAAGAGCCTAATCTGTGAATAAAATTCAATAATCACACTGAATTTATTTTATTTTATTCTCATATTTATGTTAAAGCAATAAGATTTAAAAAATAAAGTAAAAGCATGTTATCATCTTTAACATTTTATCATTTTTAGTTGATAAATTTTATTTGATCGTCTTAAAATTTTATATATTTTGGATTTTAAATTGAATGCTTTAAAAATGTATAATTAGAACTGAATAGGAATGTTTAAAAGATAGTCATAAATAATACATTGCTTATAAATGTCATAAAAAATTTGAACAATATGCATAAACATTAGAATTTTTCTACAATTGTCTTTAGAATAAACAATTTTTATCTTGCTAAATCATTTTATATGCTGATTTAAATGTTATTAAATGAAATTTCGATACTTAAAGCCTACATATACACTTAAGCTTACAGAAAAGATACTCTTCGCATAATTGTCATAATTAGAAGGAATAATTATGTACGCAATATTTTGTACCTTAAATAAAGCTTCAGCATTGTTATTTGAGACTTTTCATTTCCTTTCCAGTTTTTATATACTCAAATTCTAATACATTTACGCTTACAGAAAAGATAAGATTAGCATAATTGTCATAATAAGAAGGAATAATTATGTACGCAATATTTTGTACCTCAAATTCTATTTCCATACAAATGAATGATTTTAATTAATAAATGTTTGACATTCTTTTTATTGTCTCTTATGCGTAATTTAGCAGATGTATAATAATTGTCAAAGGATTAGAACTTCGATATTTTAACGAATTTCTACATTTTAGACCGATCTGAGCTCTAAAAGCCCAATTTTGGAAAATATCCGTCTGTTTGTCTGTAACAACAACAAAAGAAAACCCTCAGAAATGCGTTGATCTAAATGGTTGAGGTTTGATATATGGTTGTGATGATATCTTAATCAATCAGTAACAGTCATCGGACATTAGTGATAACTTTTGCCTAGTGGTTAGGTTATGAGGCTATTAACCCTAAGATCGTGAGTTTATCCTGACACAATTCCTTTCGACACATGGTCTTTATACCGAATTTGCTAATTTTTAAATAATTTTGAGTAAAATTTGATGAGAGGCTCCTCCATTAGAGTATTCTAATATAATTTATCAAAATAACTGCAAAACAAAGAAAGATGGATATACAAGATGCTAAAAAATGATTTAACATAAGTAGATAACAAAATATTAACATAAATTAACATACATTTAAAATAAAATAGGTACCTATCAAATTGTGAACCAAATCCAACCAAGATTTGATTGACTGTCGGTTTGTAATCAGAAACAAATAAACGCGAAAATTCAAAAATGCAATGACTTATATAAATAAAATTTGGTATGGAATTATGTGGCTACATTTTCAGTTTTGTCTCAAATATGCATTATGCTTAAAACAGGAATTCGATTTTCAGATAATGTTAATTTTATGCCAGGGATTAATTACCAATCCAGCTCTAAGGATGGCACGATAGATTCAGTGAAATGCTAAATTCCTGCCAAAGGTTGATATATTATCATTATCATACGCCATCATCATGCAAGTCGTCCTCTGGCCTGAAAAGTGTAATAGAGAGTATACGAGGAAATTTGATAGTGTCCTGGCCTAGGAGTACAGCGCCTTCCCTGTAATCTGGGCGTCCTAAGTCAGTCCTGATTCGGGCATGGTTGTTTGTCCTTTGTTCTATCTGTGAGATGTGTGAATGTGCTCTCCTAAAAGGGTTTGTGCAAGCGGATGAGGAATGCGTGAATAACAATGTCGTACTCTTGACATCAGTTGGCGGTACTGAAATAAGAAACGCATCTTAGGGCTTAAATCGTTGTCTTCAAAACAGCGGGCTTGTCCAACGGCAAGTGCCATATGAAACAGCAAAACGAGAAAATTTTGGAGATACCTCTCTCGATGGTTTGTGGTGGTGTTGGCTCTAATGCCACTTGGTCATACCAAGTGCGAATGATCGGAGCTCTTTCGAATGAAGGCATAAGTGTACGCCTTTCGTTGTGAATGAGCACCGTTCAGGTGAAAATGCGACATTGCTCAAACACACCCGACACACCCCTTTTGAGGGGGCGGCCGAACTCAGACATCCATCCGCCAGTCATAATTTTGATCCAAATCAGAAACCGACTCATCCCTGATTCAGTAACCCCAGAGTTATCTTTTGTTATGGGAACTTGGAGGACACTACATATTTAGACTGCCCCAACTGCCATGAGCCAACAAAGCGGTCTTTGGCCGAGACGAGGACAGAACTCGCTATCTTACGGTTGAGAGACTAACTCTCTACCATCCAGGCTACCACGGCCCTAAAAGAAGATTTGTTCAAGAACTTAACCACAACAAACATTCAAAGCCTACTTTTCGCCCCATTAATCTCCTGAGTGTTTTAGACCTTGCCACCCAGGATAATAAAATTGGTCAGTAAACAATTTTAAATAACGTCTGGAATTATAATTTGTAAGAAGCTTAACGAAGGCTGAAGCTCTAAAACATCTTCCATCGGAACTGGAAGTTGCAAGCTCGAGGCCTTATTCCACTGAAGAACCACCTGTAAACAGGTCTGATGCATGTTAATTCCGTCGGGGCCAAACTTCCTATCACTGGTTTAGTGTGGAACTTTGGAGATAGGGGTGCCAACTCATTTGTTGTCCTCGGCATCTGGCAGCATTTGAAACTACGTGGTCCGTCCCAAAACAGCTCTAGTTTTCCTTCAAAATGTTATAATAGATGTTAAAATGTTATAGAAGGACGTTAATATTGTCACGTAGATACAACTCAAGAAAACACAGGAAGTAGAGTTAAATCAAATAATTAGCTCAACTCTGAACTGAGAACACTGTGACTGAGAGATCCTCGGCTTTTATACAAGTAGGGAAAGTTCCAGAATACTTTTCTGGAGACAGTCAGAAAAGTCCAGATCACTTATTTGGTAAATGAAAGAAAGGTCCAAAATCATCTGAAATACGAAATAAAGGGAAAATACTTAAGCAAATTTTATGTCTACTGGGATTTGAACACATGATCTCCTGACGATGAGTCCAGTGTCATAACCATTCAGCTATGCAGACTCGGCAATGTTTCGTTTCAATGCGGTAATATAATTAAACCTTACCCACTGGCCAGTATTGCTTTGTCCCTGCTTAATAAAATAAATTTAGTTTTAAAGTTATATAGATAATTCAATATTAATTATACATTACTAGAATAAAACATTCAAAATTGTTATTATAATAGCTTAAAGATGTCTTTAGCTAAAAAACATCTGATGTAAGCCATTGAGCATTTTGTGATTCCATCCACTGTTTACCCTATGCTACAAATTTATTTGGATATAAACACAAGATCCAACGAGAACCGAACTAGAATGCATTTAAAATTCATTTAAACATTCTATCCAGAAGGTTAAATGCATGATAAATCCCCCCAGTTTAATTCTAACACGATTTAACTCCAGGAACTGTTGAAGGTCTTACTGCAATGCTAAAGCGCCCCGAAAATTTGCTGGGGAAATAGTTTTAGATTAACTCTCCGGAAACTGCATTCTGTTTCCCAATTCCTGAATAAAAGAGGTTTCAGGGGGGGGGGTGAGAGGTGAAGATAATTTCAGACGGATGGACGGATTCGTTTCCCGTTTTTAAGCAGGGGCGTATCACTGTGGTGGAAAATTACTGCTTGTTGTCAAGTTTGCAGTAGGATGAGTACTCATTGTAACATAATTTCGCACTGGAATAGCTATATTCTAATTAAGCTCTTTAGTAAATTGAAACTATATTGGTATGCTGTCAACTCTAATTTCAAAATAATTGCAGGTTGGTTGTTGCCGTGTTTATGACGAGTTATAATCAACTGTCGGTGCATTTAAATTACTCATTTCTGGCAATAGACAGCTGTTATTATCATCATCTGAGAATATTTTGTTTAAATTTGAGTTTTTTTCAAAGTTTTTTGAGGTGATTTCAAATAAAATGCATTAGTTGCTGCTATGTTTATTTTGAGTAATAATCAACTGTCAGTGCATTTAGTTTTATGAGGTTATTTGAGGTTTCTTGACGTGATTTCAAAATTATTGCACTATGGTGGTTGCTAGGTTTATGTCGAGTTATAATCAACTGACTGTGCATTTAAATTATTAATTACTAGCAATAGACAGCTGTTATTATTATCATATGAGAGAATGCTGTTATTTAGATTTGAGGTTTTTTTTCAAGCTACAGCATGCACGGGAAGGAAATTGGATTTTTAACGCTGTTGAGGTAGCGCCTTTCCGCTTTTAGGGTTATTAGAAAATGATTAAGAAGATTGTCACCTTTCCCGACTTGTCGCCAATAAAAAGTTGCATCTTGGCGTGAATGTCCATTATGTACTTGACGATTCTTCTGTCTGCCCAACAAAGAGTAGGGTCGTCAGAAATTATCGTCTGAAGTAGCATATAGGATAAAATGGGAATGAACGCCAAGTAGACAGGCGAGGTACCAAACATTTATGTATTTAGATTTTTTTTAAATTTTTCTAGCTGACAAAAAAATATGGTGTCCGAACTATTAAAAAAACCCATCGGTTTCTTTTTAATATTTACAAGTGTGTAATATGATAGTCTCCTGATTGTTTCAAGCGTATTTATACTAGTTAAGAGCACACAAATTAATTGACACACATATTGACAAAAACAATGATGTTCTTACAAAGTATCATGAAATTTGAAAGATAATAACAAGGCATCGTGAAATTTGAAAGATATCATGAAATTTCACATAAAAATTTATTTCAATCACTGACGTCCCAAGCAATTAATTTTACAATTTTCTTTTTATGGTGGCAAGAAATTCAAAGTTAAGCTAGCCAAAAAAGTACACTGTAACTCACAGTAATACTAGTCAAAGTATTTGATACTTTATAGAAATCGGAAAAAAGATTTTTATTTAAATGAATTTTGTTTCCACCAAGGACTGTGCTCCTATAAACTATATTTCGGTAAACAATCCCACCCGACCGATAGAGAATTTCATTTCTATTTTTCTGACAATTGTAACTGACGTGTGCGGCGCTGCCCGTCGATGATGATTCTGTGACAAAAAGAACTAGACACCTGTGGTACGTCTTTTTATTGCAAGTTCCTAAATTAAATACCTAATACAATATGATATTACTATAAATACGCTATTACCAATAGTAATTATAATAGATTTATTTTCAATAATTTTATATGCAATTGGTAAGGCTACATGGCTGAAAAACTGCTTTAAAGTTGAGAAATAAAGAGAAATATTTTGATTCATTAAATATGCTTCCAATTTTTTTTATATTACTTGTGTCACAAATTTCTCCTATCTTGGAACTTAGGAATTCGGCAGCAGCACCACCTAATTTTGTTTGATACAGAGACCTGCCAGTGAATGAAGCATCAATAGATGGTATTCGGGTGAAATCGAAAGTTAATTTTGGGAAGATTTTGATTTTAAATCTTATTTCGTATGCGTGACGTGATAATAAATGTTTCGTCTCCAAGATTATGGATTATGTGTGTGAAAGTGAAATGATTACTCAACTATAGTGGCGATAAGGTAAGGCTGATTACCTTATTTAAAATATTTTTTCATATTTTTTTGCTGATAAAATGAAAACTTGATTGATTTTTAATCTTGCATTGTTTTATTTTTATAAAATTAGAGATGAGACTAAGTAACTCTAACCATATTGGGATGGAGTATAACATTAAGATTTAATTTTCCGTTCCAGAACATTTGCCAAGACCGACAAGACTCTTTAGAGTGTCCGCCTTTACTAAAACTTAAGATTCGTGTACTAAAAGAAACGTATTTAAGAAACCACGACGAAAAATATTTCTGATGAGTTGTTTAAAAACAGTGGTGCATTAAAAGAAGAGGAATAATTTAATGAAATAATAAAATTTCACTCCTAATTCGAGTTATGTTGTCAAGAATTTCTTACATTAGAACTAATTATATTCATGTGTTACCCATTTGACTACGTTGATGTGGATGAAATAAATGAAAATGTAATTTCTATATGATCTTTGTTTCTTGAGGAAAACTCTTTAAAAATAGTATAATTTTAAAAGCACGTAGTTCTTAACCTAAGAATAAGAACCTTTTGTAATCTAATAGAGAAGTAAAATATCCTAATTTTTAAAAAAGTTACATATAATTTAACATCAGTCTTTGTATCTACTTACCTATGTGAATTTGAATTTTCAACGATGAATATAACTAAGACAACATATCATTCAGTCTCATAGACGACCACTTATAACCCAGTGCAATTGGTAATTATATATCGACATATTAATGATTGGCAGACAGTATGTAGCATAAGTCTTCTACTAACTATAACTACGAGAACTAACTTAAGGTGAAAATTATTTATTCTCTAATGTATTTTAATGTTTGATATTAGATGCATCTTCTGATATTATTATATATGTGGCTATTCTTATTATTTTTGTAATTATGTAATTAAGTATTATATATTCAGAATTTATTATTTAGTTATAATATTTGCTGTAGACCTTTTTTCTTCCTCACTACACTAACGCCACTATTTGGAACGCAACATCTTGAAAAATTAAAAGTGACACGTACCCTGAAAAAGGGAAAAATTAGAAGTTGATGTACCCTGGAAAAGTGAAAAATTCGAAATGATCTGTATCCTAGAAAAGTGAAAAATTAGAAGTTACCATACCCTGGAAAAGTGAAAAAATCAGAAGTGATCCGTACCCTAGGAAAGTGAAAAAATTAGAAGTGGCCCGTACCTTGGAAAAGTGAAAAATTAGAAGCGACCCGTTCCTGAAAAAGTGAAAAATTAGAAGTGACCCGTACCCTGGAAAAGTTGGCTCCCTCCTGATTCTATTCAAGGTTATTTTATTAAAAATTACAATTTTTTCCGTGAACTTGCAAGTTGATTGTTGTAGTTAATTTTTTTGGTACGGACAATTTAGATTTTTTTTGTATGACTATTTAAAATATAAGAATATACTTATAAAAATATGTCACTTAAATTCAACGATGCATTTTCGTTGCAAATCCCATCATATATATATATCGCTATCTACTATTATAATCTGTTATTTGAAAACTCCTTTGCACCTCCTGAACTACTACAAATCAGCTTAATAATGTATAGAAGCATCAACTGTTACCAGAGAAAACTGTACTAGAATTACCATTCAATTAAGCCTCTGGATAGTGCTCTGAAATTAATTATAAATATCTTCTATCTGTTTAAGAGCATTGTTCAGCCGTGGATTTTGGCCTTAAGCCCTGTTTATCCCATTTTACCTTATGCATAGAATTGAAAATTATTGCACCAGAGTTTCTGAATAAATTAATATTCGGTTATTTTAACCGGAGAAGCAATTGTTTTAATAGAATGCTTAAGGATTCGATCAGATGTAAATACTAAATTTCATGGTGAACTGGATTTGGATTATCGAGTTACAGAGCCATGTTTTAGACAGATGTTTGTAATAAACTTTTAAACATCTAAATTATTAAAAGATTATGTGAACTTTTCAAGAATCTGTATTTAGATGGTTTAGTGCATTTGATGTTTGGATGGATTTTTTTTGTGTATTAGAGATAGTGCGTTGAGATTCCATCATTTTATTTCGATGACAAAGATTAACTGAGTAACATTGTAAGAAATATCACTGTTATAGAAGATAAACTATTAAACATTTGCAGGGAAAGAACATACTATGCATGTCTAGATGTTTTTGTGACAAAATTGCTTATGACCAGCAACTCATGTCTGCAGACAATTGCCAAAGATGCAAAAATGATGTCGATTTAAAATATTTTCAAGAGCACAGTTTACAGCAATACAGTCTTAAATAGAGAATTGACAATTCTTGTAGAAAACATTGTAAATTTAGTTGACAGGACAGGAACAAGTAATCTGTAATAATTTAAAATTTTGAAAGCAGATGGCAGGTTCAAAGACATTGAAGAAGACATTTCATTTTTAATTTCGCTTTATTCTTCCGCTTGAGGCAAGCAGCTTATTTACAAGCAGTGTGGGCAAGAAGATGCGACACAAGTGCAAGAAAATAATTTTCCCTCGTTTTATATAACGTATCTTGATAGAGAAAATATTGTTTATATAGCCGAAATATTATTGAGATTCTCATAGGGATTTCTGACACACGTCGATCACATGATAAGGGAAACACAGGGACCTTTTTAAAAAAGTATTTGTTAGATCAGCAATTTTTATTGTTCACTCTCAAAGTGAGAATCGCTTACTAAAGAATTTTTTTAAAAAATTCTTGAATTAATTAAGTAGAGAAATGGAATCGGATCAGGAAATAAGAGAATATTTTAGAATGAAGTTAGTATGGGCTAATTTAAGATAAAGCTTTAGAAATT
>JAPMOQ010055423.1:1043435-1080652 GCA_026543055.1 Argiope trifasciata | reverse complement strand
GTCGCGCTAGTTGGCAGATGTCTGCGTCCACGCTTTCTTGTAGATAATCATGCAGGAAGGAAGAATAAAGAGAACGCTTAAAATAAAATGTTTTCTCCAGTTTCTTAGAAATTGCATTATGTTTTATAAATTTACACACCCACACACACGCATATATATTCACAATTTTACTATGTGATTGAAATTATTACTGCCGCAACCAGTGTTGTTGTTTTCCATATGAAAGAAAACTTTAAAGTTACCTACATAGAAAGATAAAGAAAATAGATGTCCAGAACTAGACGCCAACATGTAAATTATATTAATTATATCAACAATGAACACCCTTGAGCATTTTTTTCTAGGATACTACAGATGACGTTGAGTATCTTGGATATCAATGCGAAATTTCCTTCTATTTGCTTAAAGGGCCTGAGACACTTGCTTTGTCCTGAAATATGTTCTCCTAGGTGGGTTTGAGCCAGAGAGGTTTGAGAACTCTCAAAGATGCCCAATCAGAATGACATTTTAATTAATTGCATCAGCCTCTTAAAAAACAAGATCTGTCATTATACTTTTTGAGGGTTTTGATCCAGAGAGGTTAAAGATGCCCAGGCATACATCTGCTGAATTGCATTCTATCAGCCTCTTAAAAAAGATCTGTTATTATATTTTTGAGGGGATATAAAAGTTTACTTTGTTTTGAAAGAGAAATTCCGCCTCCCCATCATTCTGAGATACGTGAATTCGAAATGAGCTTAGGAATAATAGGATTAACTTCTTTTCATAAGAGGTTGTAATGATTAATTAGATAACAAACTCCACTAAAGAAAAGTATTATTATTTCAATAACATGCCAAAGTAAAGAGCACTTTCTCCAAGGGATTTTTATCTTTAAAATTAATTATTATTGTTAATATATTACAAATTTAAATATGCATAGCTCTGTAATCAAAATTAGTAATTTCATTGTAATATTAAGAGATACGCATTTCTTGGGGAGTTTTTTAGGTACTTAAACAGTTATATTTTTAGTCCAACAAATTAACTAAACAAATAATCATAAATGCGCCATTATTAATTTTTTTAACTTTATTTGTCTGACTCATTTTTTATAATTAACCCTTATATTATTTTATCATTTGATGGAAAATAGCTAAGGTTATTACTAATAAAGAGTAACAAAGCAAATTATAACCTTATGAGATATAAACACAAGGATGGCCTTAAACGGAAATAATATTGACTTTCTTTTTTGAAGTAAAACATTCTTTTGAAAAAAAAATGTATTCCAATGTCAGTCATCTATATTCTAGAGCTTGCTTAGAACTAAAACGTATCGTGTGATCTCTGCAATCAGTAGTACAATGGTTTTAATCTAGATTTGTTAGTTTGTATTAACGTCATGTTTTAAAGCAATTATTGGAATGTTTTGAGGCAGACTTCATCATTTTGAGCCACGGTCAGATGACGAGGACGACACCTAAGGTGGGACCCTCCCTCTACACATCACACTAAATTGAGGACGTTTGGCCCGACAGATTTAACGTGCAAGAGACCCCCTTATACGACGGTTCTTGGGTAGAATCGGGTCCCGACAAGGAAACCCTCCGGTTCCGAAGCCGGGACCTTATTGTCAGGTCACCTTGGCCCAGTTTTAATCTGGAGGAAGGGAAAAAAGGTAATTATGCTATTGATCTAATTTTTGAATTACTACAATTTGCTGAGAAATTCAATCCTAGTTTAAGAATTTCTGATATTTAATCTAGATCTTGAAGGGGTTGGAAAAACGCAATGATTATTCCTTTTTTAAGTAATGATATATGGGATCAATGCATTGGATTACAGAAAATATGATACTTGAATATGTAACTCAGATTTAAAGTAACAATTAATTTAAGAGATAAAAAGTGATAAAGTGGCATAGTCTGAAGTATCCGTGCAGTGTTACTCATTCTCATATAAACTGAAATAAATGTAATTTCCAGAAAAATATACTAGCTAAGAGGTTGAATACTTCATAATCCTATTTTGCAAAATGGTGTAATGAAGTCTTAGTTCTTTTTGAAACCTTTTAAGTTTAAGTAATTTTGTGAGAACATAATATTGTTTTCTTTTAGACCCTCCAATTGCAAAAGCAACAAATTGCTGGAAAATAAAAATGTGAAGGCAACAAATTGTTGAAACCGCAAAATGCGAAGTCTTTAAATTGCTGAAGTCTCAAAATAAGTAGGCAATAAATTGGCGATTTATCCCTTTTTTTATTCCTATAATTTTAATCTAATTTAATCATTATTGACAAATTGTCCTTGGTCACTTTCATAATTAAAAATCTGCTGAAACTTTTTAATTATAAGAGTTACTTTTGCTATGTCTTAGCAAACAAATGCATTGAATTCTTTTTTTATAGTTTCGTTTTTCGTAATCCGTTTCATTTTTTAAAATACCTATTTATATAAAATATCTCAGAAAAAATCGAGAAACTCTAATGCTTGCAAAAAGATGAAAGATGTTAAACATGCATTTTTTTACTTTAAAATATGCCATATTAAATATCATACGCTAAATAAACTTATTTTTTACTAACATGTCTCGTATATCGAAAAATCAAATCACGTTTTTTGCATGTCTTAGAATAGAAAAATAAACAACCAAAATGAGCAAGCGTTCCTATTCTTTAAAAAGATGAATAACAAAAGTATTTCTGTGATAGCAAAACTGAACGTAAACTCCGACAAATAAAGTTATCTTCGAATTCTTCTGTATCTATTTATGTAACGTAGTTAGGCTGCGTTTTGTAGCAGACCAGATTTCTTCGGAGGAATATGATATTTTTATACTTATCTCGTAGTTCTGAAAGGTCTTATCAGGCTCTGAGATACGTGAAATGGAAATGCAATATCTTTAAAAGATTCTAAAAGAGTCTTTGTGACTTTTTTTAAATTCTCTTTTTGTAAAAACATCGAGTTGGATTTTGTTGCATCAAGAGTGGGTAAGTAAACAACTGATAAGTGTTCAAGAGGGTGCATCATTTTGCCGTTTTACTGATATATTTTTGCATCATGAGTGGGTTAGTAAATAACTGATAAGTGTTAGTGGATATTTTATTTTCATGTATTATGGGATTAAAATGTTTTTATTTTTATCAGATGAATTCTCTTCATTAAAAAATATATTTGTTTTCATTGATTAGGGAGCGGTAGTATGTAGAATTAATAATGAGTCCTTTGTGAATTCTTTAAGCCTTTGCACTCGGATTGTAATTTTCACTCACCATTCTAGATGGTGCATCATTTTGAAGCTTTATTTATATATTTTTCAATTTCTATTGTTCGAAATATCTGCAGAATGGTAAGAAGATGAAGATTATTTTTTCTGTAAAACTCAACTTAAAACTTATAAATATTTTTTTCATAGATCAAGTCATGTGTTATATGAATAATTTTGCCTCGAATCACCTTTCTAAGTGCAAAGGTTTAATCTTTGATTGGCGAATTTCAGCCATACAAATGATATGCAGCCTTATTAAAATTGCTGTACATTAATTGATTTTATTGTTTATTAGCAGTAAAGAGTTGCAGTTTATTGCGATCTTCATTTTTCGTAATTTTGAATATTATATTGTCAGTAAGATCATCAACTGATCAGCTCTGCTCATGAGTCATAATTTCTATCAAATATGTGAAAAGTATAACACCTGTAGTCACAAGATCACATTTCAAATTTTATATATTTAAATCATTGCGTTTTTGAGTGATCGCGTTTACATGATTCTGAAATTATTGACACATCGATGTCTATCCCCTATTAAATCTGGTTAAAAATTTGAAAAAACTATAGGTGTTGTACTATAGATTTTAAATTTAATAAACGCTATAGATATTGTGCCTATGTATCGAATTTTATGCATCTAACTCTTTTTATTTTGTAGCTAACTTGTTGACTCATATTAGAAAGGCTGGGCACACTTTCTCTGAATAGAGTTTGCTTTAAATTTGAAAGAAGTCTACAAATTTGGTGCAAAGACCAAATTACCAAATTTCGTTGGTCTAGCCAATGTATTTGTGATTTTGTTATACAGACAAAAAGATATCTATATGCCAAAAATGTTTTTTTAGCTCAAGGAAGAGAAACACGTGGTGATTCGTCAAACTCTTGTGTTTGGAATTTTTGCCGATTACGATATCTATGCTAATATTATAAATGTGAAAGTTTGGATGGATGTTTGTTACTCAATCACGCAAGAACGGCTGAACGGAAGTGGTTGAAATTTTGCACAGAGATAGATTAGAGTCAGGAATAGAACAAAGGCTACTATTTATTCCAGTTCCTTCAATGGTTCATTTTTTATTAGTTAAAAACTAATTTTCACGCCAAAGAGCTGAGACCAAATCTCGCCAAAGATAAGTTGAATCCAGTTTCTTTTCCCAACAGAAATAAGAGTACGCTTAGCAGAATTTTGGCCGATTATTTCAAACGATTCTATTTATTTTCTTAGTGTTTGATGTATTTAAAATCAAGTGTTGTAATTGAATGAATATTTCGGAATCATTCTGTGGTACTTTTAAATTAACAGAAAACAGAATAAAGGAAAAAAATTCTCTGCTTTGCATTACCCAAAACTGGCGTAGGAAAGTCAAACATGTGCGTTATACCAACTGGCGTTGGAATTTAGCGCCCGATTGTTGGCAACTGTGTTTCCATTTAAATTAAAAGTTTAAAAATGATGTGTATATATATCTCAATCTCGATCCATAAATAAAATGGATTTGACATGATTTTAAAGAAATACGAACTTGATTTGCACTTTTGTTTTATTTTGGTATACAATGTAGATGTATTTACGCTAATTGTGTGTTTTTGTTATTAAATTGCATTTTTGTTACATATTTTAGTACATGCTTATACTTTTAAATGTATCTTTTTTAGGTTAGGTTTAATTTTTTTTTTCATTATTTGATAGTTTTTCGTACACACACATCAAAATTTCCACGCGAACAGAGTCGTGGGTAATCGGTAGTTTTCTTTACATAAGAAATGCAAGAAAGTAAGAAAACACACGTCAACACCAAAGAAGCGTCCTGCTAATATGTTTATTGAAATTACTGTATAATAATTAATTCATACATTCATAGCTGCTCAAATTCTGGCTCTATCCTCTTCCCTTATCTCAATCACTCAGAAGCTGTGGGTCTTAAACGTTGCCAACGGCATTTTAATAAGCTTCTCAATACAGTTAATTAGCCAGGCTAATTTGAGGTTTGCCCACAATACCTCCATTTGGATTTACCTTCCACAGTGGTTGGATTTAACGTTCAGAGAATATGTGCCTATCCTATGGAGAATATCCTATAGGGAACTTATGGAGAATGTGTGCTATCTTGAAGCTACATATAATTAATAGATAGAATACTTAATACAGATTTGTTGCTTACCTTTGATAGAGTATTGAATAAAAATTATCGAAACAATAACGATTTATTAGATTTCTTGAACTTTCTTGGTGTTCCTCGGTTATTGTTAGCTTTTGTTTCTGATATTTATTATATTAAACGGGATTCATTTCAGAGCAGTAAGAAATTTGATAGAATATTACTTTATAACGAAATAAGGTATTAACTTGTTAAGCGGGAATCCTTTGAAATTTATTTCAATTAATGCACTTTTCTTGAAGAATATCGGGGACCAAATTCAAATATTTTCCTAGAATTCCTTTGTTATGGACCGGTTTTACGTAGTTAGCTACATATAGTTAATAGATAGAGTACCAAATATAAGTTTGTTACTTACCTTTGATAGAGTATTGAAAACAAAATATATTAAAACAGTAACTATTTATTAAATTTCTTAGATTTGCATAGTGTTTCTGAGTTAGTGTTAGCTTTTGTTTCTGATATTTATTATATTAAACGTGATTCATTTCAGAGCGATATGAAATTTAATGTAATATTACTAACTTTATAACGAAATGATTTAGTTATTTACTTTTTAAGCTGAAATCCTTTGAAATTCAGTTCATTAATTTCAATTAATGCACCTTGCTCGAAAAGTATCATGGACCAAATTGAATTATTTTAACAGAATTATTTGTTATTCATCAGTTTTACATAGTTAGCCACATATAGTTAAAAGATAGAATGCTAAATATAAGTTGTTTACCTATGATAGAGTATTGAAAAAAACATATAGAAACAATAATTATTTATTAAGTTTCTTGGATTTGTATATGTTCCTCGCTTATTGTTAGTTTTTATGTCTGATATTTATTCTATGAAACGTGATTTATTTCAGTGCAATTAGAAAATTGATATATAACTTTGTAACAAAACGATTTAAGTATTTACTTTTTAAGCTGAAATCGTATGGAATTCATTTCAATTAATTCACTTTGTTCGAGGAATATCGGGAACCAAATTCAATTACTTTTATAGAAATGTCTGTTGTGAATCAATTTTACATAGTAATCGCTGAATAATCATCCTTGAAATATAGTAAAGTTAAATTTTAGCGGATATAGAGTGGTTCAAACACTTGAGAATGCAGCTTACTTTTACTTGATAAAGTTTAGTTTAATTAAGTTTAGTTACATTAACAGCACGTTATAAAGAAAAACTAGGGCTATTTTGTGACAGACCTCGTCTTTATGAACCACGGTCAGAAGACCAGGATGACACCTGAGCTTGCACCGCCCCTCTCCTCACCGCACTACAACAGTGGGAGAACGTTTGGCCTAACATATTTAACGTGCAACAGACCCACTCTCACGACGGTTCCTCGGTGGAATCGAGTCTCGAGCCTGAAACCCTTCGGTTCCAAAGTCGTGACTTTACCGCTTTGCCACCGCGGCCTTTTTCTTGATTAATTCGACTTTCAATGCAAATAACACATAACCAAGAAATGCAAACATTCTTTTATTTTTATAGAAGACAAGTAGTTTAAAGTAAATATAAAGAGGAGTCAACAAAAATGTCTAAATTATAAAGTTTCAGAGGCATTTTAAATAACGCATATTTTTTTATTCACAAATTTCAAAATACATAAATGATTTTTTTTGCAATATCTCTCATGGAAAGAAAGTGTCAGTATTTAATTACTTGTCCTTCGGCTTTTATAAGTGCCTCTAAATGTCATGGTACCGATTCGACTCTTTTTAGTGGCATCCGAAGATATTTTACAACATTCTTCTCGCAGCATTTTTTTTAACCCTTTAAAAAGCCAATTTAATTCTAATCATGGTGCATTACTATATTTTTCGGATTAAAATGGATTTAAGTAAAATGATTTATTTGGATTATTAAATATATTTAGTTTGATTAAATAAGTAATATGGTTAATTAGTAATTAAATAAGAAATCAAGATATAAAATAAGGAATTGAAACAATTAGGTTTTTGTCTAACTGGAAAAATTTTCAGAACTTGGGTCGATCTACTTAGTTTCATATAAAAACTGAAAGATTTCTTTGGAAGCATACTTCCCATGGCCTCTCGAAGGGTTAAATAGGTTTTATTTCTAATTTTGCAATTTCGGTCGAGAGTGACCCACAGGCTTTTAATGACATTGATATCGGGGGACAGTAATGGTGTGTGTATCCCTGTTCACAATGAATAAAAAAACACCAGGCATTTTAGATTTATTGTAATTATTCATAAAGTCAAAAAGTGCAGTTTCCTCTAAAAATGAAAACAATGAGCAGAATGATATAATAATTACAGAACAAAACTTATTGCAGAGTTGAATAAATATACGAGTTTTATATAGTAAAACAAAAGACGGCTTAATTCTCATTCAGATCAGAAAAATTGCTAGTAGTAAAAAAAAGGTCGATTTTCATTTGTAGTCTCCAATAAAGAACCACTTTTTGAAATAGAATCAAGCATATTTAATATTTGTTATACGTTAACTTACAGAAAAAAAGTCGAATTTAACCTTTTAAAAGGATTTTTTTTCTAGTCATGGAATATTAAAGCGGTTTTGTTATTGAGATTCGCTTAAGAAAAAATATTCATTTGAGTTGTAGTGACATATGGCACTTCACAAGCCCGATGATAGTTATCTGTCAGCGATTTAAAACCAGGTTACATCTATTGTTTTTACAGTAGCACCAACTAGGGCCAATAGTAAGATTTAACTACTTCATGCCTCACATTCGCTTGCACAGACTCTTTTTATAGGGGGCACATTCATACATCAAACAGAACATTTATGCTCGAACCCAAGAAGTTCAGATTACAGGGAAGATGCGCCTATCACTAGACAAGGACACCGGCTGATTCATTTAGCCTATTACATTAATTCTATTAATTAATTAGTTAATTAATTTCCCTAATTGATAAATCAGTAGCAAATGAAATACCATTTTGTGTGAGATAAGGAACAGAAGCATCTAAGTTTATATCCTAATTAAAAATATAAAGGTATACAATCTCATGCAAAATCAATGAATTTCTTGTGAAACCTTTTTCCCTTGGCCCTAGAAATGGTGAAATGTACAATTCAATTTCAATATTTGTATTTGAAATATATGCTTTGATTTATTTACCAAGATATAAATCCTCCCGGGAGGTACCTCGTAATTGAGGATGAAATGTTTCCAGCATGGTGGTTGGATCACTCCAACCTTGTGGGTAAAATAAAAGGGGGGAGGCACTGACCCTCTCATCGATGACGAGACGTACATCCTACGGGGTTGGTTGTACCGTAGAAGGTGATGGCCCTTAGGACTCAATCACAGCTCCCACCAATGTTATTGTTGCGGCGGTCCTGTCATTTAGTCTTGTTATGTTTATCCGTGAGCTTTAGTGTCGAGTTGGAGGTTGGTGATATGACTTACTAGGATGTAAAGTACCCTTTGGTAGAATATTATCTTAGTTTTTTTTCAATATTAAAGAAAATCCTTATAAATTTAACTGCTAAATGTTTATAAAAATATTTCCTAGATAATTCACAATTTATCCAGGTCAATTCTTGAAAGTACACGATTTCCTTTCTCATAATATCCATGTAATCAGAAGATTATCTGGATAATCTGAAT
Organism: Argiope trifasciata; assembly: GCA_026543055.1. Taxonomy (NCBI): domain Eukaryota; kingdom Metazoa; phylum Arthropoda; class Arachnida; order Araneae; family Araneidae; genus Argiope; species Argiope trifasciata. Next base: position 1,071,640 of record JAPMOQ010055423.1, on the reverse strand, counting down.
ATTAGCATTCTTTGAATATGAGAATTTACTTGAGCATATAGCAGAGAGTCTATACAATTAATGTTAAAAAAAGCAATATGTACCAGTAACTGAAAAAGAAACTAATTGGTTTTACATTGATGAAGATAATTAGTCGCTCATATTCTTCATTTCCAAAGTCTTTCACATAAGAGCTGTGTGCGTTTTAGCATAGTAAAGAACACTGATATTTGTACATCACTTGTACGGTACTGCGAACAACAATTACGAAATATCAGTCTTTGGTGTGAATCTAATTTACGATCATTAGTAATTGGTTTTGGCTGTTTATTCATTACCACCCGAAAATCGAATAGAAATTTTAAATGCCCTTTTCTACGATAAATTTTGCCCCAAAATTACGATTTCAGGAAAAAAATCACTTAAAAATATTTAATAATTTTAAGTTATTGTATTTCCATACATTTTGAAAGTGCAGAGTGACAGACAGTTAATCTTTGGACAGATTTCTTTCAAAATTTAAAACAAATCTGCTTTTTAGATGCTAAACTGACTCCTTTTTCTAACTCTTTAAGTTTTATAATGATACATTAGGAAAGCCATACACATATTTGCATAAACAGATTATAACGAATGAAGCGAAAAAAAGGTATAAGTAGCCCATTTGTTGTCTACGCCTTGTAAAGCTTCAGCAAATTGTTGCTTTCTCATTTTGAGGCTCTGAAAACATCTAGTGAAAACAATATCATGTTTTCATATGATAAAATTGATAAATGGTCTATTTGTTAGTTTCTCAATAATTTGTATCTTTAAAAATTTGTTGTCTTCACATTTTAGGATTGAACAAGTTGTTGCCTTCACATTTTGAGGTTTCTATAATTTGATGCCTTCACATTTTCAGTCTCCAAAAACCTCAAGTGAAAACAATATTATGTTCTTATATGATAAAAGGAATCAATTGCCAATTTGTTGCCCTAGCATTTTCAACTCCAACAATTTGTTGCCTTTGCATTTTGAGGCTTCAATTATTTATTGCCTCCAATTATTCAAAACCTCACGAAAACAGAATTATAATGTCACATCATGATAATTTATGCATTTTTCTAAAAAAGAGTTTTAAAAATAAACTAATTTATCAGTCGCAAATTTATACCAGAAAGAGTCTTCCTCCATTATCTGTTATCGGTCAAGTTATTTTCATCCTTTAAAGTAATCATCAAAGCATAAGCCGTTCCGACACTCGCTTCCTCTTTAGAAGTCCATAAACTGTCTCTGCGCCATCGGGATTCGACAGCCACTGTCCCAGGCAGCTAAGTCTGACTAATTACCTCGCGTCAAGTCCAGAAGAGGACAGCCTGCCAAGAAAATCATTCGTTTCCCATCGTTCTCAAAACACGGGATTTTGCAAATAAATAACTTTGTTTCAACGAATGCAGTTTTCTCTTGAAACCTTATTTAAACAAATGTTTCAGACAGAATAGTAAATAGCTTTAAATAAATGAGTATTTCTAACCCCTTAACCAATGAATTTACTTTACTTGATAATTAGATGACACCTCCTATTTGAGTCATATACCATTGTTTTAAATGATATTTTTCTATTTTAAACAACTTAATACTCTCCCTTACATTCGGATTTTAAATTTAAATTGAATAATTTGATGCACAAATGAAACTTGTTTTCGTAGAAGCAATTGATAAAAGGTATATTTAATTTAAATATAGCACATATTTTTGTAAACTTCGAATATAAAAACCATTTGAAACATTTAAAAAATATATGCTCAATGATCAATGAGTTAAGGGTCTAAGATCCAACAAGGTTTATTCACGCAAAGATTATGTAAATATTATCTTCACCATAATAGCGTTTTCCCATATTAGAGCAAATTTAACCCTTTAGCTGCTTATCTCGCAATTTCCGAAGGCTGCGGTGGCCTGGTGGTAAGATCTCGGCTTTAGAACACGAGGCTTTCAGGTTCAAGACTCCACCGAAGAACCCTCGAGTGAGAATGTCTCTTGCACTTTAAATTTGTCAGGCCAAATGTCCTAACATTGATGTAGTGTGGTGTGAAGAAGGGGGGTGTAAGTTCAGGTGTCATCCTCGTCATCTGACTGGGATTCAAAATAACGAGGTTCGTCCCAAAATAGCCCTTGTGTTGCTTTACAACGGGACGTTAATATAACTAAACTAAACGAAACCCGCGATTTCCACGGGTGGGCATTTATTGAATATTGAATATTCTATTATTCTATTATTGAATATTCTATTGAATCCTGAGTATTTCGGAGTTTAGATTGTTTATTTTTACAATTGCAGATTTTTATTATATCATATTATTATCGTGTAACATATAGTATCATTTCACTTTCTATAAAAATATGTGAAATTATTTGCAAGCATGGCATTTAAGTAGTAATTTTAAAGAATTACGCTGCCAGAAAATCAAATAAAAATCTTCAGGAAGTTTAATAGTAAATATGCGTCGAATCTACAAAACATTTATAATACAAAAAAGTTTTGCAACGTTTCAAGAATTTTACATAAGGCAATCGGAGCCATGTTATGGAAAAGATGTAATATTTTCCTTTACAGGGCTCTGAACATTGAAATTAAGTTTTGTTAAATGTTTGAAGCTTTTTAATAGTATATAGCTTTCTGTAATAAATATTTCTGATAGTTTATATTTCTTTCATAAAGTTAAAGCTTTATAATAGTTCAAAATGTTTCTTCATACATGGTTAAATATGAATAAATATATTGAATATCAGCAAATCGACATCAAAAGGAAAATCAATTCAATACTGATATTCATTTTTATTGAAAACTGTAATAATGCAAAATGGATTATGATAAACTATTGGATAAATAAAGAATAATATTTAGATTGCAAAATTATTTATCATGCGTATAATATCAATCTAAAATATGTGAGATTAGAAAATTGAAGGATAATGTTTGGATTAAAAAAAAATTTGATAACAAATAATTTGTTAATAATAAAACAGTATATCAGAAAATAAATAAAATGAATTATTAAAATGTAAGAAAATTTGCCCTTATATCATGACCAACATATGCCCTTATATTTTGACCAATAATTAAAAGATCTCGAGTAACAAAATTTTATCTAGAGGCCACGAATTTTTTGGAGAAAATCTGGTTTAGAGTAATCAGATGACTATTTTAAAGAATGAAAATGAAAGTTTTAAATTATATTATTATCATTGTCTATATAAATACAAATGAATGTTTGTCTGTATGTCTCTTATGCCAACGGGATGGTTATTGGGATTAACCAATTATCTAAAAAAAAATTGATTCTCAACTGCATCTGTTTACTAAGTATTAGTCTCCAACTAACCTGCCGAGGAGACAGTAGGTTTTGTAGAAATACTAAATCCAAGTTAGAGGTTAATATTTTGTAGCTATAGTAGGCAAATGCCATACAAGTCATTTTCAGAGGTAGCAACTTTATTACAGAATAAGCGAAAAAGTTTTGGGGGAGACCAACCCTGGGGGTTTTAAATTTTAATTAAATTTTATCGTTTTTCTCAGTAACCTTCAAACATACTGTAGTTCAAATAATTTTGCACCATCCTAATTTTCAAAAATTATCTTTTCAACTATATGAACGATTTTATGGCATAAATATATTTTCTACGTTTAATCAATTTTAAATGAAAATATTTTAATCACATTTTCTAAAACTAAATTTGAGAATTCTGAACGAATATTAAACGAATCACTCGATACAATAAATTGTTTCTTTCATTATTATTCTGAAATAATGCCATTCTTTACAACTCTAAAAGTATACACAAATCTCTTATATAAAAATGAATACCTGCTTGTTCGTATTTTATGTACTGTCGTACCGTTTATTCCATTCCGACATAGAAAAATTATTGACTGATTGCACTTAATATTATTTTTTCGGTGTCAGAAACTCGCCGGGTACCATCTAGGGCCTAATATACGCTCCTTTCAATACTTCACTTTACTATTCCACTTTACTATTCCCATATTCTTCTCTGTGACCCTTTTTGTCAATAGTTTTTCTGACACTTCCTTCCATTTAATAACGAAACAATAGAATTGGATATATGTCGTACATTTGCGGAAAATTGTAACATTTTATTAGCTATATGTCCCCAAATATTACAATCTTCTTCATCATTTCTTAATAACCCTAAAAGCGAAAAATTGATGCCTCAAAAACGATATATTGTCAATATACTTTCTATGCATTTTGTGGCTTAAAAATCCTCAAACTAAAATAAAAACATTTTTTTCTCATATGATAACAAATTATTTACTGTAGATTTGGGGTTTTCTTGCGAAATACATTAAAAAGTTTAGTTAATATTATCATCAATAACTAATTCTGACTTAGCTGCTTTTCATTTAAATACTTAGCAAAGTCCGAAGCTGATAAGTCCCTGATATATCTTCACCAAGCAGCAGTTCAAACCATTCTTGAAGATCTCGAATTATGATCCGTCACCCTTTCCGTAATTTTCAGGAAACCTCTCTATCTATAAAGATTACTGCAAATCCTTTCAAATATATCACCATCTAAAATATATCGAAATGAAAGGGTAGCGCACTATCATCGCATTCAATATTAAAGAGGCAGTAGGAAGTGTTCAAAGATAGCCCCGTTCGACCGGCTGATTAATTGAATCGATAAAGTCGTCCAAATGGAGTACTTTTGGATATTTCTGAGCGTCTTAATCCTTTTCTCACAGAGACTTCAGATATTGATTCAGAATAACATTTATTATTCTCCTTATCAAGATGTGAAATACACTGATGGAAAAAAAATCCAAACGCCAAGAAAAAATTATTGTACAGTAATGAAATTTTAGGAATACATTTGTCTAGGTAACATATTGAATTGATTAAAGTTTCAAGATCACAGGTAGAGTCATTGGCCAGAAGAGCCATTTCAAATGTGAAATGTTGGTACATTAGTAACCAGGGGTAACCACCAGAATTTTGAATGCAAGCATGAAAACGTGCATGCATTGTGTCGTACAGGTGTCGGATATCAGTTTGTGGGATGGAGTTCCATGCCTGTTGCACTTGGGCGGTCAATGCAGGTATGGTTAATGCTGGTTGTGAATGAGGCTGGAGTTGTCATCCAATGATGTCCCATACGTGCTCGATTGGAGAAAGATCTGGTGATCTATCAAGCCAAGGCAACATGTCGACACTCTGTAGAGAATGTTGGGTTACAACAGCGGTATGAGGGCGAGCGTTATCCTGTTGGAAAACACCCCCTTGAATGCTGTTCATGAATGGCAGCACAACAGGTTGTATCACTAGACTGACGTACAAATTTGCAGTCAGAGTGCGTGGGATAACCAGGAGAGTGCTCCTGCTGTCATACGAAATTGCTCCCCAAACCATAACTCCAGGAGTAGGCCCTATGTATCTAGGCCGCAGACAGGTCACTAGCAGGCGTTCACCTGGCCTCATTCAAACCAACAAACGGCTATCACTGCGACCAAGGCTGAACCGGCTTTCATCAGAAAACACATCAGATCTCCACTTCGTCCTCCAATAAGCTCCAGCTTGACACCACTCACTTCGCAAACAGCAGTGGTTTGGAGTCAGTGGAATGCACTGTACAGGGCGTCTGGCTTGGAGCTGTCCTTGAAGTAACCGATTTGTAACAGTTCGTTGTGTCACTGTGGTGCCAACTGCAGCTCGAATTTCAGCTGCAGACGTAGTACGATTAGCCACAGCCATACGTCGAATACGACGGTCTTCCTTCTTAGCAGTACCACGTGGCCGCCCAGAACCTGGTCTTCTTGAAGCAGTACCTTCCCTTGACCACTGGCGCCAATACTCATGCACAGTGGATACATTCCTGCCAAGTCTTTCAGCAGTATCGCGGAAAGAAAGCCCACCTCCTCGTAGCCCTATAACACGACCTCGTTCAAACTCAGTGAGCTATTGATAATGGCTTCTTCGTCTTCTCAGAGGCATCCTTTACTAACATTAACCCACTACGTCAAATCTCAACTTTAAATAACGATCCCGAACATTACAGCGCTTATTTAAAGCAAACCTCATTTGCATGTTCATAGTGTCGCTACTAGCGTCACACTTACGCGCGTAGCTGGAAATTTGAATCGACGTCATCTTTCAGATGTATAAACACGCCTACCCAATTTCGTTTATCTAGCACAGCTCCTTCCTAGTGTTAGGAGTTTTTTTCCATCAGTGTATATTATAATCGCAATAAATGTAGGTTTCAAAAAATGATATATACATACATATATTTGTCTGTATCAAAAAAATTTTAATAGTAAAAAAATTGTTTTATACACATATACTATTTTGTATCAAAAAATTATTTCATAAAAGCACATTTTTATTGGTAAAAAATTTGTTATATACGCATATACTTGTCTGTATCAAAAAATATTTCATAAAAGCACATTTTTATTGGTAATCTTTTTTTTAAAAAGATTTATTCCATACTTGTTAGTATTTAATATGTCCGTCATTTCAAGTATAATAAAATTATGAAATCAGTATATCCTAGTTTTCATTAATAAATCAAGAAACTCTGAATATTTTTGAAGTAATGTTATCATGCTAGAACATTATCTGCATTTCCTAGGACTGTAACATCTTATTGGTCTCTCTTTATTGGCCAGAGAGGAAACTCGGGTAGGTGGTGGATATTAGATGCAAGTTGCAACTTTTTATTAGCGATGAAACGCCAGGTGTGACAACCTGTCTAATAAGCCTAAAAGCGAAAAACTGAATCCTCAAAAATCCAATATTGCCAATATTCTAACCGTGGGTTTTGTGCCTTCGAAAACCTCAAATCAAAACAAAATCATGCTCTGAAATTATAATAAAGAATTAACCGAATATATAGTGTTTTCTCTGGAAATGCATGTAAAAGTGTAGTTAATATTACCACCATTAAGTAATATTAGATTAGCTGCAATGAGTTTAAATGAACATTTTTCATCCTTATAAAGATGTGAAATATATTATAATTGCGATAAATGTAGGTTTAAAAAATTGTTATACATACATATACTTCTCTGTATCAAAAAATGTTTCATAAAAGCACATTTTTATTTTTACACTTTGGTAGACTTTTACTGATATTGGTACTCTTTCTAAAGAAATACGTGTTAAAATTTATCATCTTTATTAACTAATATTAGCTTAGATACAATGCATTTAAATATATGTAAATAAAAATGAATGTTTGTTTGTATGTCCCATATGCGCTGCCTTACCACTGATCCGATTGCGATGAAATTTTGAATACTTATTACATACACTTACTTGTTTCCGCTGAAAATAGAAAAACACACACAAAAAATATTGCCAACCCTAAAGTCTGGAATAAAATATTTTAAAAAATTGATTCAATATTATTTACGCTTCTCCTTTGTATATCACTCAATTTCAATGAATGAATTCATTTCCGATACGAAAATATTTATTATTATTGCGATTTTCCTAATTAAACGAGACAGTTATTTTCAGTTTCAAACGATGGTTCCAAAATTATTATTTCTTTGACAGTAACGTGACAGGTGTATTCTAGTTTTTAAAAAAGTTTCCTTACTGATTTGTAACGGGAAGTTAAAATAACTAAACTGAACTAAACCTTACTGATTAGTCAAGTCCCTGATAAATCTTCACCAAGCAGTAGTTCGAACCATTCTGGAAGACCTCGGATTATGATCCGTCACCCCTACCGTAATTTTCACGGAACCCCACTATCTATAACCATTAATGCAATCCCTTTCAAATATATCACCATCTTAAATATATCGAAATGAAAGGGTAGCACACTATCCTCGCATTCAATATTAAAGAGGCAGTAGGAAGTGTTCAAAGATAGCCCCGTCCGACCGGCTGATTAATTGAATCGATAAAGTCGTCGAAATGGAGCACTTTGGGATATTTCAGAGCATCTTAATCCTTTCTTCGCAGATGCTGCAGATACTAATATAACATAACATTTATTTTCCTTTATCAATATGTGAAATGTTTTATAATCGCAATAAATGTAGGTTTTTAAAAAAATGTTATATATTCATCTACCTGTCTGCATCAAAAATGTATTTCTGAAAAGCACATTTTTATTGGTACACTAAAAATAATCTTTTTAAAAAATGATTTACTCCGTACTTGTAGTATTTAATATGTAATCCATCATTTTAAGTTTGATAAAATTATGAAATCAGTATTTTCTAGCATTCATTAATAAATCGTGTAGCTCTTTCGATTTTTTGAAGAATCATGCTAAATCTAAAAGCCTCCAAATCCAATATTGCAGATATTCTAACCGTGCATTTTGTGCCTCCAAAAACCTTAAATCAAAACATCATGTTCTCAAATTATAATAAAGAATTTACTGAATATAAATTGTTTTTTCTGGAAATGCATGCAAATGTGTAGTTAATATTACCACCATTAATTAATATTAGCTTAGCTGCAATGCGTTTAAATGAACCCAGTATTTTTCTCCCTTATCAAGATGAGACATATATTATAATCACAATAAATTTGGGTTTAAATAATTGTTAAATATACATATATTTGTCTGTATCAGAAAAGTATTTTATAAAAGCACATTTTTATTGGTATACTAAAAAGTAATCTTTTTTTAAAAATATTTATTCACTACTTGTTAGTATTTAATATGTCCGTCATTTCAAGTATAAAAAAATTATGAAATGAATATTTCCTAACGATTATTAATAAATCTAGTAACTCTTTTAATTTTTTGAATAAAAGTTATCATTTTAGAACATTCTCTGCTTTTCCTTGGACTGTAACATCTTAGGATCCTAATCTTTATCGGCCAGACGAGAAAGTCGGGTACATGGCGGACATTTGATTTAAGTTGTAACTTTTTATTAGCAATACATCTCCAAAAGTGACAACCTTCTTTATCATTTTCATATAGCCCTAAAAGTGAAAAGCTGAATCCTCAAAATCTTAAATTGCCGATATTCTAACCGTGTATTTTGTGCCTTCAATAACCTCAAATCAAAACAACATCATGCTCTGAAATTATAATAAAATATTTACTGAATATGTAATGCTTTCTCTAAAAATACATGTAAAAGTGTGGTTAACATTCCCACTATTAACTAATATTAGCTTAGCTGAATTGCATTTAAATGAACAATCCCAATTGTAAATAAGGCCTTCTTGCCAAACTCTGTCAAAGGCTTTCTGAATGTCTAAAATTACGGCAGCTGATTTTTGATTATTGGCAAAACCTTCTTCAACATATTTAACGACCCTGACAAGTTTACGATTCTAAGACCCAATTCCTTACTGGTTAGTCAAATCTCTGATAAATCTTCGCCAACCAGCAGTTCAAACCATTCCGGAAGACCTCGAATTATGATTCGTCACCCTTACGGTAATTTTCAAGGAGCCTCACTATCTATAATCATTACTGCAATCCCTTTCAAATATATCACCATCTAAAATATATCGAAATGAAAGGGTAGCACACTATCCACGCATTCAATATTAAAGAGACAGTAGGAAGTGTCCAGCGATAACCCCGTCCGACCGGCTGATTAATTGAATCGATAAAGTCAGTCGAAATGGAGTACTTTGGGATATTTCAGAGCGTGTTAATCCTTTCCTCGCAGATGCTGCAGATATTGATACAGCATAACATTTATTTTTCTGACACATCGAGATTAGATAGAAAGTATTGAAACGGAAAAGCTTTTTGCAAAAAAGATGTATCTGCAATTAAGTTAATTCGGAGTTGCATGTACAATCATGTAAAATAAAAACTTGTTCATTTGGTGCTAAAAAAGCTGTAGCTGCAATCTTTAGATATCATGTTAACTCGAAACGATGGAGCTGTTTGTCTCATTGTTGTAATATTGAGGTAGCTCCTGGTGCTACCGCTGGTTTTCAGGAAACTTGAATAATTAGAGCTACCTCCTTTTTGCAGCAAACTCATCAATTGCAAAAAAAATTACGTTTTATATTTTTGATCGATAATTATATTTTAGATTTTAATGGGCCTGAATAAATTGAATATAATATTTCCATAAAGCACATTTTTGTTATTGGACTAACAACAAATATTTTTTTAAAATCTATACCATACTTCTTAATATTTAATATGCGGTAGTTTTTAAATTTAATTTTTGTAATGTAAATTTAATTAATTTAATTTTTTTCATTTAAAAATATATGATTCTAAAATCAGTTTTTCAATGGTATTCATGAGCAAATTTGGCCACTCTTTGAAACTTTGTCAAAATTTAGTACCTTATAAGATACATCCTTGCAAGATACATAAATACAAGATAATTGGGTTATCAGATTTATCTGACTATATAATCATATAAATTATCCTAATTCAGATAACTACTTACGATTCTTCATTACAATCAAAATAAGAAATCGCAAGTTAGATCACCCCTCCGATACCTACTAAAATAAATATCTCAGACGAATGTTAAATAAGAGTACTAGAAACAAAGCTTGGTAACACGTTACCACCTCAGAACCATAACGGTTGATATTTAAAATCCATTCAAATTTTCTGCGCAAACATTAAATGATGCCCTCTAGGAGATTTCTACTCCAGCAACTGTTGAATTTTCTGATGTAACTGAAGCGCCATGGAACAATTTGCAGTGCGCATGTGCAAATGGATTTGCCCCAGAAGGAAGATTTTCATTGGCTGGAACAGAGGAAGCTGTTTGTGCGAGTTTCTCACGTTCGATTCAGAATTGGTGATAGGTTTGCAAAGGATGGGATTTTTTATTCTTGCTTTGGGGGATTTAGACGACAATTGGCGCAGTTTAGCCAAATTGGGTTCTTACGCCCCAAAAAATACATTATACCAGTCGTCGGAGTTAGGGATTTTGTGGTATCAAATGATACATATTCAGAAGTTATATCTAAATGTGTGGCATCGAATGATATATATTCAGAAGTTATCCCTAAATGTGTAGCATCGAATGATATATATTCAGAAGTTATCCCTAAATGTGTGGCATCAAATGATATACATTAAGAAGTTATCTCTAGATATGTGTCATCAAATGATGTATATTAAGAAATTATCTTTAAATGTGAGGCATCAAATGATATATATTAAGAAGTTATCCCTAAATTTGCGAATCAATATATGATTATTTTTATTACTGCTTTTTATTCCTTTTTAATACACATGGAAAAATTATTCAAGTAATAAAAATCTTTAAAAAATTAGACATGCATATTATCTTGTGAATTTTCTACTCACAAATAAAAATATCTGATTACAAATATATATTACTCAGAAATTATAAATTTCAAGCATTTCAATTATAAAAACTTATAATCCCGCTGAATCTATAAAGTGGATTGTAATATAACAAGTTTAAAGAACAATTATTTATTGAAAGCATGTTGAGATGCTAATAAATTATTTCCAAATTAAAAAATTTTTAAAAAAATATTTAAAAAATGACATTAACGCATGCAAAATCTTTATACTACATATGTATTTGTTTGGCATTTAATTTAATAACAGTTTTAATAGAATTCTTGCAATTCCCCACTATATATCAACAGCTCTAGCCAGCTAATTTACCAAGTCAAAATTTCAGCAATTTTAAAGTAATACTTATGATCAAGAATAGTTGTGGTGTTTAGTACCAAACGGGATCGTTCCAAACTATTAGTTTGAATCGTGATAATTTTCATTTAAAACATGTAAAAGCATATTTTTAAAAATTTTATTCGAAACTAAAGACAATCAAGAATGTTATTTAAAATTATTTTAGCACTTTGTGTCCCAAAGACGGTTTTAAATGATCGATAAATCCTCTATTCTCTAGTCGCGCGACTATAACACAACAGGTTCCAGTTAAAGTTACTTCTCAGCACTGCAGCGCCACGGAGCGGTGAATTATTTTCATCGGTTATGCCGCAGGAATTCACAAATGGATTTTTGCATTTTTGTCTCCGAATTGACGATTTAATTTTCAAAGGACACTTTGATGCTTATTGTTAATTGTTTTGAGTTGAAGAAATAATGACTTTAAACTTGAAATATTTATGAAATCGTAGGTGTTTTGAATTCAAAATATTCATTAAGATGTTGAAAATATTTTAGTTTCGTTGAAAGGCTATTTCGGGCTCGAATTTTCTCTAATTTGATGAGATAACCTGCAGAAATGTACAATATAACTAACGTTTGAGCTATTTTAGCGATCTATTATTTATTTGTACGGATTCGGAACTATTTAAGAAGCATTTTAAAAAAAACGCTTTAAAAATTAATTGAATAGTTTCTCCTAAAATTTTCACTTTTCTCTTTATCAATAATTTCTTGTAACAAATTTCGTTAGAAATAGTGTGCTCCAAAATCATGAATGATAAGAAATTCAAATATCGAGAAGAAAAATCCAAAAGAATGGGCAATTTAAGAGAATTACTCTCCGATATTTTATTTCAGAAACGCTAGTCAGACAACTCTTCGACTGAAGAATACATCATTTATTTGCATGTGTTTCAGGTTTCTACTACAGTGCTCTCTACCGTTTTCAAATAAAGTTTCTAAAGTTAAGTCAAACTTCATTTTTTAATACACTCATTGTCCTAAAATAATACTGCACTTCATATTTTGGTCATATCTTGTTGCCGAATAAATTATATATTTTATTTAAAAATTAGAGAAAAAAGAGTATTTCTCTGAATTTAATACCTTTAAACCAAAATATTGTACAAAATTTAGACTCATTTTATTCATAAACACATTTATTGACTGAAGTAATAATACTAAGACATACCATTATTCAAATCCTTTTTAAAGTAAAACTAAACGCTGAATTTTGATAATTTTTAGAAAAATTATCAGTTTATAATTCTTTAAGATATTGAATAAATTATTTTTTTAAAAATTGCTCTTTAATGTTCAAAACTTCAATGCGGAACGATTATGTTTTTTTCTACGCGTAATTGAAAAATATATGTAAGAAAAAAAAAGAATATGTCTGATTTTAGCAAAAAGAAGTTTTGTTTTAACTGAAACTTAATCATTCCGGCTTCAATTTAAAGTTTAAATTTTACTAGAGCTCACAGAAAATTACAATGAATGAAATGGCGTTAAACGTCTATAAAAATATGAAATTTGTGACCATAGAAATTTAAAGCTGAAAAATATTTTTCTCCGAGCTGGTCACTAAACAGAAGTTATGCATATTTCCAAAAACGCTTTATAGGATTTAGGAAAACCAGAAATTTAGAGATTCATCTATATCAAAGTCAAATTTATTAAAAAATTTAAATAGTTTCTTTTTGTATACAGTATATACAAGAAAATAAAAATAACATATCCACTTCAAAAAATATAATTTATTTTCTATTGCGTAGTTACTTTCATTTTTAAAAATTTTCTATTCATTGAATTTAGAGATTACTGTTAAAAAAAGTGAGTAGCTCATAAAGATTAGAATCATTAAATTCTTCACATAAGGCATTTACCTCCTTCAATTTAATTTTTTTCTCCTTCAATTTAATTATCTCCTTCTATTTAATTTTTTAATTTCATTTATATCCTTCAATTTAATTGTCTCTTTCTATTTAATTTTTCAATTTAATTTATCTTCTTCATTTTAATATATCCTAAAGCGCAATAAGTTTCAGTTCATTGCAAATATCGAAATAATTACAACTAGAGCATTTACATTCTATCACATTCGTTTAAACGCGAATATGCTTTTTATTGGAGTCCTGAGTAACGTAATTACGCTTTAGAATATATTCAGTTAGAATGGAATATTTATATCAATATTTTATATATTAGTAAACTACCAAATTTGCATTACGCGTAGTCATATTCAAATCTAATTCATGGCCTTCAAAATGATTCTGAATCGATTCGGTTTTCCCATATTAGAACGCGTTCAAATTCGAGTCTCTGAACCTACATTAACGTTTCAACGAGCTTCTCGATTCAATTAATCAAATATTCCGATGGGGTAGGCCTCTCCAACACTTCCTTCCGTTAGGGCCCTTCCTTTAACTGTTGAGATCCGAGGATAACAAGGAAGCCAGTGGTTAAGGGACATTTAGTAGAGCGTATATGGGTAGGGTCTTCAATAATGGTTATTGATAAAAGGGTTTGGCTGAAAATTATGGATAGGTTGGCAGACCATGAATTCGGAATTTCGAACAATAATTTCATCTATTATTAATGGAATAGACGAAAATGGTTTGAATAATTACAAGTTTCAAATTTCCTATTAAAATGGATAGTCTGTATGAGTTGAGAGATGCATTAAGTTGATTAAATATAAAAACATCATGTAACGTTGAATGTTTGAGTGAAATGGGTATTGAACATGTGGATGAAGATATTCTCATCTAATCTAATATCTATGTTAATCAGAGTTCTTTTCTTTTTTAGTTCAGCGTATACAGATACAATACATTAAAGCAATACTAATACATAATAATAAATAAGTAAGAAGAAATACATTATAAGAAATATATAAAATAAGAAGTACATAAATTAAAAAATGCATATTTATAAGCAATACATAAATTAAGAAATGCATAGTGCATTAAAAATACATCAAGGAACAAAAAATACATAAATTAAGGAATAAATAATATAAAAAATACATAAATTAAGGAATGAATAAAATAAAAAACACATCAATTTAAAAATGCATTACAATGAATAGTGCATTACTAAGGCATCAAGGAATAAAAATACATAAATTAAGAAATAAATAAAATAAAAAAATAAAAATTTTAAAATGCATTTTTATGAGGAATACATAGTATAATTATGAGGAATACATAATAAATGGTAAGAAAAGCACAACTACTAAAGGTGGGAATCGATGCTTCACCAGGTGGCGTTAGCTGTTCAGTTAAAGTTAAAGTAAACTTCTCCAGTCAGAATTCCTTTAACAGATTATTTCCTTTTTACTTACTTGCATGAAAAGATTGCAATCTCGAATTTTCTCTGAATCGTCATGTTTCAGACTTATCTGAATCCAAAACATACACATTCATGGATTTATGCGTGTCTGTCTGTCTATAAACAAGATGACCCCCCAAAACACTCTTTGAGTTATATGACTGAAATCTGGTATATGATTTTACATCAAAATTGCAAAATGCTGTCAAATTTTAACCCATTTTGGAAAGATTTTTTTGCGAAGTGATAATAATGTATTTGTGTATTTCTTACTATTTATGTAATTTTATGTATTCCTCATAAAATGCATTCTTTTCTATGTATATTTTATTTTATTTATTATTTAATTTATGTATTTTTTATTTTTTGATACATTATTAATGCATTATGCATTATAATGCATTTCTGAATTTATGTATTTCGTACTATTTATTTAATATTATGTATTCAATAAATTAAAAATGTATTTTTTAATTTATGTTTTTAAAATTTTATTTATTTATTTATTAACATATTTTATATTACTTATTTCGTAATTTCTTAATTTTTTCATTTTATGCATTTTTTATTGTTATGGTTTTTAATTTGTGTATTTTTTTTGTTTGATTTGGCCAAGGTTATATAATTCATGGTCTAGATCAGGGATGAGCAAACTTTTTCGATCGCGGGCCAAAAATCGAAAAAATAAAGTTTGGCGGGCAAAGATGAATTTTTCTAAAATTTTAAAAACAATATAAAAGTATTGCAATTTAATATATTAATGAGATGAATGAAATTGCGATTTCATTTTTAAAAGTTCCTTATATTGAGGTTCGAAGTGAGATGTACTGATTAAAAGGAACGAGGCTAAATGCTCCTCTGTCAGTCTACTTCTGAAATAATTCTTTCTAAGGTTCATAGTTGAAAACACTTGTTCATATATATAAGATGAAGTAAACATAGCACTGATTTTCTGGGCATGAGATATTAAATTTGGGAAACTTACTTTCGATAATGATTTGTAAAACTCTGACTTTGGTATATTTAGAAACAATTGTTTAAGATTATTGTTAGATTGCAACGCAATTAATTCAAGCTGCAAATCTGACCTGCTTCACAATTTACGTTGAATGGCATGGTAAAAATATCAAATTCTGCTTGAATGGCACTGAAATCTTGAAATCTGCGTTCGAACTCAAAATGCAGTTTTTTCAAGCTATCTTCATAATTCTTAAGGTTCTCTTCATTTCCTGAGGGTATGGAATTAACCTCGGGAAATGAGATAAGTTGTTCTTACCTAGCTGCCCAGCAAACATATTAAGTTTTAGTTTAAAAGATTTGAGATGTGACCAAATATCGTCGATAAATTGATTTTACCCTTGCATCTTGACATTCAAGTTGTTAATATGACAAAGAAGATCTGTGAAAACTGCAAAGTCTGAAAGCCATTTTGTATCTTCTAACATTTCGCCCTCCGCAGAGCACTGTTTATCATGGAAGAACGACACAATGTCGTCTTTCAGCTGCCAAACTCGTTCGAAAACACATCCTGCACTAAGCCACCTTACTTTCATGTAATACAGTACATCAGAGTATTCAGATTGCACTGACTGAAGAAAATCTCGAAATTGCCTGTGAGTAAGTCCACGAGATCGAATAGTATTAGGTTGGTGCGTATGAAATGTCGGATTCTTAAGTGATTGTATAAAACTGCATATCTTTCTTCAAAAGCTGTTTATTCAATCAAAGTATGCTCCATTCGCTTCAATACACTTCTCCCAACGAGATTTTAAAGCGTAGATGCCTGTCTTAAAAAAATTTTGGTCTTTAGAATTAATAAACTCTGATATCGAGTTTTTTAGACTGTCTTCATTTTCATAGTGTTTGCCCCTTAAAAACAGCTCTAAATGCTTGAAAAACTGAAAATCGGTCGGCGAGAGATCCGGTGAATATGGTGGATGCTGCAAAACTTCATATTCCAGTTCGTTCCAGCTTATTTCGCTCTGTCAGTGCGTGCGGTACCCACTTGTCCATCTTCTTAACCTTGCCAATCTCAGAAAGGTGTCTCAATATCGTTGTATGGTCAACTTTCATCCTGATAGCAAGTTCCCTCGTGGATACGGCTGGATCCGCTTCCCCTAGAGCCTTCAGGTCATCATTCTTCACAGACGTTTTGGGTCTTCCGCGCGGCTCATTTTGCAGTGAAAAATCGCCAGTCCGAAATTTTTCGAACCAACGCTGCACTTTCCGATCGTTAACCGTATTCTCCCCAAACGCTTGGTTTATGTTGCGTGCAGCTTTTGCAGCACTATTACCAAGTTTGTACTCATATAAGAAAATGACGCGAATGTCGGCAGAATTCATATCGGCAATAAACTCAAAAGAAATAACAAAAGGGAAGACCTTCGAGAAAACCTATTTTGCTGAAATGAGTCTCTGGCAATGGACAATACGACTATGAATGAGGTTATGCCAAAGACAAAAGTATAACGAAAACAGGGAGACAAACGTCCGCATGTAAAGAGAATCCGACATTTCATACGCACCAACCTAATATTTACAAACTTCACGACTATATCAAGCACGGGTTTCATATTCAATGCAGATTTACACAGAGCATCTTAACACAATGTAGAAAAACGACATTGTTCCCGAGATAGTTTTGATTAAAGTGTCCAAGAAATCCAGTTTTTTTTCTGGTCATATTTGATGCTCCATCGGTCGTAATATTACATATATTTTTTATAGGCACTTTCAAAGTTAAAAGCCCTTCCTGAAATTCACGAAAAATATCATATCCCGTTGTAGTTCCCTTTAAAGAACGCATGCACCACGCCAGTTCCTCAATAATTTCAAAGTTCTCATCAACACCTCTTATAAATAATATTAATTGAGCAGTATCATTTATATCAGTGCTTTCATCTATAGCTATGGAACAAAATTTAAACTGGCCAATCTTTGACTCTAATTGTGATGCCAAATTTTTATCGATGGCTTCCATTCTAGAAGTCACCATTTTTCGAGATAAGCTTACAGTCTCAAAATTATTTTTCTTGTCTGGACATAAAACATCACAAACTTGGAGCATGCATTGTTTAATGAACTCCCCATCACTGAGAGCTTTATTATTTTTAGCAATATTGTATGCTACTATGTAACTTGCATGTGTAGCTGCTTCTTGAATACTGTTTACCTTCTTGAAAAAAATTTGCCGGGCTGATAATTTTTTACAAAGACTTTCTGCATTTTTTTTTTTTTCATATTCGGACATTGCTTCGTAATTGGAATTCTTATACTTAGATGTGAAATGACGGGAAATGTTATATTCTTTGAAGACTGCTACAGCTTCATTGCAGATAAGACACACTGGTTTATCTTCTACAACTGAAAAAAAAATATTTCCATGTCCATTCATCATTAAAAGTGCGGCACTCTGAATCAACTTAATGTTTTTAGCAGCCATTTTGGGGTTGAAATATTTTACGAATAACCCAAACAAGCACTAGGTACGCTATACTTTTAATAATTTCACCACTATACACAATGACGCTATATGTCCACAATCTTTCAACACGCAATCAATAATATTAGAACTCGCACCAAAAGAAAAAGCCGCTAGATGGAGCTTAAAATGAGCAGTCTGCCACATGTGAGGTCTAATTCACCTATATTGAATTCCCATATGTCTGTTCCACAAGAAAAAGATAACGCTTGTTGGCGCCAATCTACAGCTATAACTAACAAATAACTTCCGCTTTTAATACTTTACCGATTGAAAACTGCCTGTGTTTGCTATTTTCTTCGATTTATGTTTTGTAGAACAAAAATAGAGAATGTAAACAGATTACTAGCTCTTTGAAAATAAAAAGGAAGAAAAAAATAATATTTAAACAAATTAGAAAAGGAGATGGATATATAATACATTTCTTTTCATTTGCCTCTGACGGGAAAATTAAAATTCTATCCGCGGGCTGGATAGAACCTTCGGGCGGGCCGGAGTTGGCCCGCGGGCCATAGTTTGCCCATCCCTGGTCTAGATTAAATGAAAAAAGTTAAAAAAATTCCTAATAAATAATATAAAATAATTAGAAAAAATATTTTGTAAATAATTCATCATACGAATATCCGTCATCATTCACTTATTAAGCTCAGTACAAAATCTTCAATGTGCCTCTCTTCTAAAACTATCCACTCTTTATCGCTTTTACCAGCAAAACATTTGATTTATTCTAAAAAATATTAAATAAGTTGCAAGTTTCTTCCAACTACAATAAACTGCGCAATGATAACAAAAGCTCAAAACTCGGTTTAATGATTGTGCCATTCGATTTTTTTACAGCTACAATCTTTATTACGCAATAGTCGAGAAAAAAGTTGGCAATTTGCAGTACACTTCTTTTGAATACAATTTTTTTGCTCACCGAATGCTATAATCGAAATTTCCATCATCATGCACAGAAGGGTTCATTGAAATCAGCAATATCAAAATTTATCTACCGGAATCCAATTCAATACAATAGTTACAAGATTCAAAGAACAACACGACTGACATTTTTTTTTTTTCAAAATTTTAAAATATAAAATATTAGCTGGTATCCGGCGCTTTGCTTCTCGCAGAAGAAATAATTTTGGAAATATCGTTTGAAATTTTCAACAACTTTCTTGTTTAATTAGGTCTAATGAAAAGAATAATATTTTTTTTCAAATAAAATAAAAATAAAACTTCCGAAATGAATAGATTCATTTATATTGAAAGATATATAAAATGGGAAACATTCATTCTTTTTTATTAACTCTATTATTCAAGAATTTAGAGTTTGAAATATTTTGTTTGTGTTTTCCACCATCAACAGAAACAAATAAGTGCAAGTAATAAGCATTCAAAGTTTCATCGCAATCGGATGGGCGGTTCGGCACCGCATATGAGATATAAAGATATTCATATAGATAACGTCATTTCGAATTTTGAGCCATATCAATCAAATATTTAACTGTATGTCGATCAATATAGCTACAGGCATGTAAATGCGATATTCCAAACAAATGTTTCTTTGAAAAATTGTGATTTTACTTGACCAAAAATATTGGCTTCCTAAATGCTATATCAATTTTCTTCGCTATACTGTGAAGCACAAAACACTTATGAGCCGGACTCTAAAAGTAAAAATTTAATATTTATGATTTTTACGTTTTGCTGAAAGTTCGCAATTTTTATAGAAATGATAACGACTTTTAGCAGTATAATTTTTTTCCTTTTTATTTAATTTTGTTATTTTTAATTATTTTAAGCAGAACTTGTGTATTTAAACTAAATTGTAAGTGTGCATAGCGTACGAACATACTCTGGAAGCTGGGTTTAAAGGAGTATAATCTGGTTTTAGCGGAGTGATTTTATTGAAATTTTAATTTATTAAAAATTAAGCTATTTTGGGGGGAGAGAAAAATAAAGCAGCTCAAAAATGTTCAATTATATCGTTACCATTTTATGATGAAAAAAATGTGTTTAAATGATCTCAGTTTACTTGTCATGAGGTATTTTTATGAATTTTGAAAAATAATTATTTTTCTCTTTTGCATTATTTGCAACATTTTATTTTTGTAGTCTAATTTAAACTGTTCTTCTTGTTTCAAAGGATAAGCCCCGCGGAAATTTAAATTTAAAGAAGGATTATTTTTATTATCGCCGTAAATGAATGAATGCCGACATGCAATTGATAGATAGCTTTTGAGGATAGTTTCATAGCATTACAAATATTTTTAAAAATCCCTTTTATAGAATAAAAAAAGAACAAGGTGTAATGAAATTAAAGTATCAAATCTGCAGTTTATACCAGAATTAAAAGATTAAAAATACTTTTTTTGAGAAAATAATTAACAAATTGAAAACTATGCTTAAGTCATTTAATTGAAATTAGCTGGATATGAAATGGGGCACATTATGGAAATTTCACCTTTTCACGATGTAATCCAAATAGAAAATACTTTATTCTAACAAAACCATTGAAAGGTACCTCATTTCAGAGTAGTTTAAACCTCCTTTATTCAAGGGATAGTTGCAAACTCTGTTTTAGTAGGAAAGCAATATTCGATGTGTACAATTAATGTATTCAGCATTATCTTTATGCAAATTCAATGCTGTTTTGAAGAAGTTAAAAGCATGAAGGGGCAAGAAGGAAATATATTGAATTTCGTTAATATAGTGTCTCACGATAAATTACTGATTGGATAAAGAATTTATGAGGAATTATGCTATAATCAAAAGGGATACTTGACTTTTGAACTCTGATGATATACAATCAATAGAATTTATAAAAGTCTTATAGAGTTATTAAACTTATATTAAATTTCAGTATGCAACTAACATTTTCCGCCTCATTCTGTTATTAAATCAATACCTTCTCCAACCCTTTTCAGCCATTCAATGTCTATATTGATTATCAATAAAGATAAGTTTTTCTTTTTGAAATAGTTCTTGCCCATTTTGTGATTTTTTTTTCGAGTTTTTCAACCACATCTTTGTTTTAGGAGGATTTGATATCTACATTATAAATGTATCTGCTAGTGAAATATTTTTGTAAGTATGTTGTATTGATGGGGCACCTAGCTTTGACAGAGGCCAATCTCCATTAATGGTGTTGCTGTTAGATAGCCTTTCAATCCTTATGCTGCCGTGACCTTTTTTTTGTAACATCTAAGATGGAAAATTGGGCCGCGATGGTCTTATGGTAAAGTTTTGTCGGCTTCGGAACCGAAGGGTTGCAAGCTAGAGATCCGATTCCATCGAAGAACCGCCGTGTAAGCGGGTCTGGTGCACATTAAATCCGTTGGGGCAAAACGTCCTCTTTCTGATGTGATGTGGAAGGTTGGAGAGGGGGTGCCATCTCAGGTGTTGTCCTCGTCATCTGACCGTGGTTTAAAATTACGAGGTTCATCCCCAAATAGCCTTAGTGTTGCTTCAAAACGGGACGTTAATATAACTTAACTAAACTGAACTAAAACTTGGAAGGAAATTAGTTTTGTTCGGCTTTTCTTTCTCTAATCTTGACTATGGAGGAGGGTGAGATGGACGACATAAATTGGCTATCCTATTGGCTATCGGAGTATGTGGAGTGAATTGGTGCACTGCCAAGGGAATCCTATTTGGTTTGGGCTTTTAAAAAGTTCTTTAAGTTATATATTTTTAGGAGTGATAAATGCTATTAAATATTTAAGGGAATATAAAAATTAAGTAGGAAATATGGTAAGATTTGCAATCAATATGTAACGAAACTTCAATGACTTACTCTTCTACGGATTTCTTAACTTTTTGATTGTATGACACATACTGATAAAGATGCTCCACTTTTTTTGTTTTCAATCTGTCAAACGACTCCTGACAAATTTGAGCATATACTTTGCTTTTAATGTGGCGATGGGGTTGGCGGAATTGTGCCAAATGTGTAGGTTGAATTCCATCAAGGATCGAACCTGGGATGTTTGGCTTTGAAGTCTAGTAACTTATCCATTCGACGAAAGCGTACGCTGATGCCTTCTGGCTGTTACTGCCTTATTAAGATGTCACAACATTTACGTCTGGTGCCTTTCTAAAATTTTTAAGTAATTTCTTTAATGATGATCACGCGATTGTGCATATAATATAAATCAAAATCAATAATAAATATGGAAAAAAATTTGCTGGGATGAATTCAACTTGGACGTACACGGAATTACCAAAATTACCTCAATTTCTTCTAACAATATCCAAAACAGTTAACGGAAAGGATTCTGTCTTTACTATATATGATATGGATTAGCATAGAGAGAGAAAAACGATGAAAAAATGAGAAACCATATAAACCATTTTTAAAAAATGAGCGGAAAGAACCAAAATAAATTAAATATGGATACATTCTAGATATACAAAAGGAACAATTTTTTTAAAAAAAAATGGATATTACAATAAAAATAACGTTAAGAACTTCTTTAAAAATCCGACCAATCTTAAAATGCTTACAATGCATCAAGTTAAGAGATACTGAATCGTCTTGATGTTGTTTTTAAGAAATACCGAATCGTCTTGATGTTGTTTTTAAGAGATACTGAATCGTCATGATGTTGTTTTAACAAAGCGAAATAAATTGTTATTGTTTACAAATTTATATATATATACTTTAAACTGGTAGTGGTTGACACTTGATTTTAATACAGTTTTTTTTAAATATTACTTACTTAATTAAATTTTTCCAGTAAATTCTATTTTGCTCCCAAACTGCCAAATAGTGGTCAAATCTGTCGCCAATCTTTGAGATTACTTAAGCTTCATCAGCTCTTAAATAATAATATATAATATATAAATAATATAAGCAAATAAGTAGGAATTTAATTTAATTTTTTTATAAACATATTATTTGTTTTCATGCATTTTATCATTTTGTACCCATTATTTGCACTACAAATGACCTGTACATTATTTAATTTGAAACAACGGAGTAATTTGTGATATTTTATTACATCAAACTCTTATAAATCATCATAGTTATTTAAACACAAACATAAATTGGATAGAATTTACTGAATTGTTGAGTTACCTGTACAGTATTCAATACTGCTATTCAAGGCAGGTCAATCCTTTATTAACTAACTATTGAGTTTGCGTCCAGTAATTTCCAAATCTAATTCACAGTCTTCAAAGTTAACCTGAATCAATTCGGCTCCCACGTATTCGAACGCGTTCAAACTCGATGTTTCTAATCTCCCTCAACATAGTTTCAACAAGCTTCTCAATTTAATTAATCAACTCATTCGACCCGGCCTCGCAAACACTTCTTCCCTTCAGGCTGGGGCCTATAAATGGAAATTCTCTCAGGATGGCAAGGGAGCCAATATTTAAAATACATTTGATGTCGATGATAACATTCACAGACGCCTAAGAATAAAATAGCAATAATTGTGAGTGGTACGAGGTTTGATTGCTAATTGTAGATAGTTTACCATTTGCCTGGTTATCCCAAGTTATCAGGTTCGTATATATTGTAATTAAATACTATCGCGAGAATATCGGGTGAAGAGAAAATTGTCAGTGCGATTTGTTTTACTCAATCTGGAAGAAATGAAAGGAAATATTCAGCTTTGATTGGCAATTTGTCATGTTTTATTAGTTCCAAGGTTCTTTTGATGGGACTGGTCAAGTGTTCTCCCTATTATAATGCATGTGTCTTCTTGTGGTTTAGTATTATAAGAAAAAAGATAGTTGCATTGAAAAAAAGTAAAATAATGGCGATGATGCAAGACAGCAAAAGTGATGATTTTTGAGACATTTATTATGAAGATAATCATTTCTGTTACAAAAAAAGAAATCAAATCCAATGAGATAGAGTACTCTGTGCTCCCACAAAAGAGATTTCAGTGGTAAACCAGTAAGTGAAGAGACCTGAAAATAGCGTACAGAATACCAAATATCACTTTGTGTTTCCCTTTTGTTTCAAAATCTTTCATAAAAAACTAATATTTAACTCTTTTATTCGCCCATTTTTATTCGGGATTGCAAACTAATGATAAAACTAAAGGCTTTTACATTAATAAAAAATTAGAAATTCGGCTTTAAAATCTTCCTATTTCATTTTCCGTTTCGTTATGTTTAATAATAAAATAAAATGAATAAGATAATTTTTTTTCAAAAAAAATTCGCAAGGCAAGCTATTAATTCGATGCTAAATTTTAGATGTAGAACAGTAGTTTCAGTTAACAGAAATGGAAATGTATACCAAAGTTTTATACATTAGAAATACACTAAAGTGACTAAATCCATAGGATAGCAAAAAGCAAAAATTCAGATATCTGTAATATCACTTTTAAAATGTATAAATAGAGAGTGCATTGGTAAGAATTTAATTTATATTCAAGTAAATGTGCATGAATTTTTTCAGTTGTTAGACAGGAATTAACAGACTTTGAACGCTGAATGATAGTAGGAGTCAGGCGCATGGGACATACCTTTTGGAAATAGGAAATTCAACATTCCCGGATCCAGAGTTTCAAAAGTGGGCCAAAAAAATCTAAATACAAGCATAACCTCCTAACTTCCTCCACAAAGGGTTAATTGCTTTTTATTTAAAACTGATGACAAGCCCTCCCCCCCCAAATTCATGAAAAAAAGTTTAAATTTTCTTAATGTCTTTATTTTTTCTTCAATTTCAAGAAAATTTATCATGAAGACATTTTTTATGACACAAAAAATTAAAAGAATTTCTTTTGAATGGATAACGATTATCAGTAAGATATTAACTGTTAATAGGCAGTAATTTTAAATATATAAAATATACTTGTTTTAAATTTAAAAAAGCACACTTGTGCAGATGAAATGAAGATTCTTTTTCTTCGTAGTTAGTTAGTTTCAAAGTACGATGAATTAAAAATTTAAATGAAAACTTCTTGGTAATTCATTAAACAGTATTTTTTTTTATTAATTTAAAACTATATTTTCATTGCTCAAGCGCAAACAAACAATTTGGAGGGCCTATTTGTAGGGACTCATTTGACATATTAAAGAAAATAATCTAAACATAGCGAAAAGAAATATTTAAATAAAACTTCTTTTGTATTATACAGAGAAAGATGCATTTTTCGAATGAAAATAGTTCGATTTCTTGTTAACTAAATTTACTTTCTGTTAAATTACTTGACTGTTTTCTTTTATATATCTTTAAAGTTCAATTTCATTTTTTGAAAACAGCTCTCCTGGTAAATCTTGCGGTAAACATATATTCAAGTTGCCAGTTAGAATATTTTATAAAATTTTATATCATTCTTCAAGAATTATTAATTTTTTTTTTTGCTGAAAAAGAGATATTTTCTGCTGCCTTTTGGTATACGTATAAAAATCGTTTGGTATACTTTGAAATATTTCAAGAATTAGGTCTTAAAATTCTTTGGTGTAACAGATTTTGTCTTTTCAAAAATAATACTTTAAAATTGCAGAAATACTTTATATACTATAGCAATTTTTATAAAAATTTATTTTATGTGGAAGATTTTTATGCATTTAAAATAGCTAATCTAGTAATAAGTAAATTTAGTCTATTTAATGAACATTTATTTTGTTAAAAACCACTTAAAACCCTTCTCAAAAATATTAAAATATAAAAAGTTTTAATTACGTAATTATAATAAATATGAAAATATTTAAAATAAAGTAAACAATTTAAATCTGAACTAAGAAGGACATTAAATTCTGAAATAAATACCAAGATATATTTCAAGAAATAAGATTCACGTGAATTTCGGAAACAAAATTTTATATAGCGACCATTTATAATTTTAAAAGTTTACCTTATTAATTCCAATTAAATATGTACATAACACATTTATAAATCTTCCATATTAAAAAAACGTTTATGATTATATTTATAATATCACGGTAGAAATATTATTCAGATAATGTAGCCAGTTTATTCATACAATTTCTAAAGAAATGCAGTTTACAGAAATTCTTAAATATGCAGCTGCTCAAGATTTTACGGAATTTATTTGAACAACTGTAAAGAGTCTGCATCCCATTTAAATCAACATTTTATTTCAAGATAACAGAACAGATTATTTAGTATTCTCGTGCAAGTTATCTTTCTCATAAATTTTAAATATAAAACTACTTGTGATCCAGTCAAGGGAATTACATCCAAGGGGAAATTTTTCCGGAAGTGAAAGATGAATGATTCTCTTGGACCGTTGCCCATTTCCATATTAGAGACTATTTAACAATCTGGACTTGGAAATTCGTGACGATGTATCAAGTTTTATTCGTTTTGAGAACTACTTCAAATCGAGTCAGATGTGAAATTTTATAAAATGTTGAAAGGAAACGAAACATATGACCTACTTTACCCCTCTCTCGATATTAAAGATTTTAATCTAAGAAAATATTATTATAAATAAATGATGTAGACATTCTTTCTTCCTAATGCGAATTATAGATTTTTTTTAAACATTTTTTGTCAATATTTGAAAATTTTAAGATTTTTCATAAAAGAAAAAGATTTTGCCTGTATGCATTAATTTTTAATAATTTAAGAGCTAGGGAAAATACAAGATCTTTCAAACGGTATGTAACTATTTTTGGGCTGAATCTTTTGAAAGTTGCTATATTTTTGAATATTAGCAAAAGAAGGTTGAAAATAAAAACATCTATGAAATAAAGAATACCAGTTAACTCTTTCAATGTCAGCTTTTTCATTTTCCAAAATTAAAATAATTTAGGACTCTAATCAATCAGAATATAAATATATTCTGCTAAAATAAAAACAAAATTTAACAATTGATGTAATTTTTCTTAGGAGTCATATGTGTTTCAGTGGTTTTTTAAATGGGGCACATGCCCTTTTGGGACTATATAAAATATAGTGGTAAAGGAAATAAAATTGCACTGACATATGAATGCAAACATTGGAACATGCACTAACATATGAATATTTAAAAAAATCATTAGGACATACACTTACATATGAATGTTAAACTGATAACTGAATGTTAAATGTTTATATATAAGTGAACTAACATGCACTAATATATAAAAAATCGTATTGGGAGTACTAACATAGGAATATAATAAAAAATCCATTGATACATGCAGTGAATGTTAAAAAATACCCATTGGGACATGCACTAACATATGAAGGTTAAAAAATACCCATTGGGACATGTACTAATATATGAATGTAAAAAAATCGCATTGGGACGTACTAATATATAAATATAAAGAGCCCATCGGGACATGCACTATCATACTAATGTAAAAAAAAAACACCCAATTGGACATACACTAACATATGAATGTAAAACATCCAATTGGGACATTATCCTCAATAAACACATTCTGAGGATTCAAAACCTCAAACCAAAACATTCTGTTCTCTCATGATTAAATAAAAGAACCGATTTTTTTACGTTGCCTAACGATTCTAATCTAATTTTGAATTTCGTTTTTTCTCTTTTAATACACTAGGTTGAGGCGACAAATACATTTTTAAATACTAGAATTTTTTTATATTTTCTGATATTCAAATCTGAAAATCATGGCTTATGATACAGTCTAAGAATAGTAACTAGAACCGTGAAGCAATCTGGATACAATCTATCTGAATCGGGCCTATTTCCATTTCAATCGCTTCCTCTTTTCCAACAATCTTTCGTGAACTCCTTTCCCGTCCACGAAATATTCTACGAAATCTCATAAAAAAACGTTATTTCACGGAATATGCCTTCTTACGTACCAGTAAGCTGATTAATATGGAGGCCACAAAATATCGTGCATCTGAA
>JAPMOQ010055423.1:944291-1043425 GCA_026543055.1 Argiope trifasciata | reverse complement strand
TCTATCTATCTATCTATCTATCTATCTATCTATCTATCTATCTATATATCTATCTATATATCTATCTATATATATATCTATATATATATCTATCTATATATCTATCTATCTATCTATCTATATATATATATCCGAAGTAATTTATAGTTGCGTTTTGGTTTCTTTTACTTAACTACACTAATTATATTAGTTTAGGTTTGTTTCATAAATAGGTTTTATTTTATTTAGCTTTTGTTTTACTTTTTCTTGTTTAATTCCGAATTAAATTTTAATTTCGATTCCGACATAATTAGTTTCGGTTTAATTTTTGAAGACTCCGGTACTGGGTTTTAATTATTATTTATACTTGTGCATTTTATTATTATTTAATTTGTTTAATTATTATTTATATTCGTTTAATTATTATTTTACATTTGTGCGTTTACGAGGAAAAAGGCAAATTTGAATTGATTTTTCTTAAATTAAATTAAATGTGCTATATGACATTAAAATTTTTTACTCATATGCTTTTTTTAAAATTCAGAATATTCATGCGAATCATATTATGAAGTATTATTTATTAATTCAAATTACATTGAATGAAAGGCAAAATTTACATTGTATCAAAATGAGTTTCTACGTCTAAAATTTTGAAACCTAGCAGTAATTATATTGCAATAAGTTTCATTGGTAATTCAGCTGAAATTTACTGTAGCCATTGCTGTATATTCTATCTCTAGAGATTCTAAACTTTGTCTAAAATTGAATTGATTAATCAATAAAGGCATAATTTTAGTCAAACCTTTTACCATTAACCGTTATTACAATTCTCATCCAATATCCCAGCATCTAAATGAATTTAACTATATTTCGCGTATATCCCCATTTACCATTTGAGGGGAGGGCCCTAACGGAAGTAAGTGTTGAAGGGATCCACCCCCATGCACCCCTGATTAATTGAATATAGAGGCTCGTTGAAACAATGTTGATTAAGGCTCAGAATCTCGAATTTCGGAGACGAATTGATCCAACTTCGGAGATTATGAATTAGATTTGGAAATGTCTGGATATAGTGTATTTTGATCATTGTATGAATAAATGTCATTGTGACTATGCATATATGTATGCTCTTAAGCAAATGGACCAAATTGAACAAAACTTTGTTTACCTTATTTACAAGAAAAAGATTATTGTTAATTTTTCAAAGGGTAATAATGAAATATGCAATTCAATAAAAAAATTAACCGAAATGTTTTCTGCTTGTCAGTAATTATTTTGAAAATCATATTTATTGAGCAAATTATACATAGAATTGGGCATTTTAAAAACATGTTTTCGTTTTGACTTCATTCTGAGCAATTTTTTTCATTTTTTCAAAATTTAATAATTAAATAGATTAAGACGATTTTGATATATGGATATTTATAGATATTCCGTTATTAGACTGATTGTGAAATTTGAATTAATATTTGTTTATTTTTTTGATATATTGATTATATATTTTTAAATATTCAGTCTGAACTTATTATTAGTTTTAAAAGTTCTAACTTAGTTAATTTGACAAAAAAATATTGCCTTTATAATTGTTTATAAATTTTAATCGTGTAATCTATGAAATAATAAATACATCATATTTTAATTATTGCAATAATGTATATTTAAATGATAACTCTTTAACATAATTATGTCCCTTACTCTCACTATTGTATGATTATAGAACTTTGCATATTGAGAAATTTAGAATAACAATTCAACTATTTTAAGCAAAAACATATTATACATAATTTACATATTGTATCCATATGCAAACCTGTTATCCTCCTCAGATTGGCACCTCTAAATGGAGATGAGAAACTTATAGCTTTGTGGTTGGTTCTCGATGTACTGATGGGCACACAAAAAGTTAGGGGTCTGGCTTCTCTCTTAGATGACGGGTCGTACTTCTTTCGGGAAGGGTTAGCCCTTAGCCCTCAACCATATTTCCCGTCAGTATTTTTATTACGGCGGGTCAGTCATTCAGTTATTTTCTTCAGATATTATTTCAATATCTGCGGATAGGTCGGATAGTCTGTTATATGACGTTTATAAATCTGTTAGTTTCTTTTTATTTTTATTTTTAATATTCGTTTCATTTTTATCGTTCAAATATCGATTTGGAAAGCAGAAACAAGAGATGCATGTCAGCGCTTTGCAACTCTAAATTTAATTAAGGTATCCGACTACGTTCGACGGAAACTTTTGAAAAATTTCATTTTGTTAAAAAACTATTTATGGTTTTTAGATGTATTTTCACCTATAGACATTATAAAAACAAAACAAAAAAATGAAAATTTATTATATTTTGAAAAATGGGAAAATTTATAGTAAGTTTTAATAAAATTTATCCAAAACGGATAATACTTTACACAAAATGGTTATGCAATCCTATTTTTCTTTTTATACTAGTTATAGAATATAATGATGAATGAAATGAGCCTAAATCTAAGAAACATATTGAGATGCAAAGAAGTGATTGGAAAAAATATTCACATATATGCATTTTTTCCACAAATTCATGACTTAATTTTCCTAAAAACACCTATAAACGAAAAAAGTATTTCACCAACAACAGAACTTTTGGTACATTTCATTGCCCATAGCATTTGAAATGCCCGCTGGAATTTTTATGTAAATACTACTATTAGTTTTTGGGATATCATGTGTAAGGTGGAGAATTTTTATGAAGATTAAAGTTTTGAGAAAATTGAAAACAAATTTTTGATGAAAAATATGTTTTGCTTAAAATTCCTCTGGATGACAGGTCAGGCTTTCTTTTCCTTAGAAAGAAATAAACTGTTTTGGATAGTCTAAACTACAAAGAATAACAATAAAAAAATTCGTCAATGTGTTTGATAATCAGTGTTTTTAACGTAGTCCGATATTAAGCAAGATTTAGGATTTTTTCTACAATGTATCTCAAATATTATCTAATCTAATTTCATCTCAAATTAAAGTTAAATGAAACTAGTTTTTCGAGTACACAAATTTCATGTTCAAGTAATTTTTTCTCACCTTTTCAAAAAAAAAATTATCGTGTTAGAGCATGAGGTTGTTTTATATTTTTTAAACCTCAAAATGCACGGGTATAAATACAAAGTATGGGTGATAAGAAGTTATCTCCCAAAGAAGTACAAACATGAAAACTAGAATTCGAATAGATAGAAGGAAAATATCCCTACTTATTCCATTCAGCTAAAATGGAACTAAGATATAATTTTTATTTTCTAAATCGATTTCATTTTTAAATAATATAAATATAAATCTCGTAACCAATTCTATTCAGCACAAATCAATAAAGAAGATAAATTCCTTACATCTTTAAGAACCTTTCAATTACTTTGAAAAGGAAATTTCATCTCCTATCACATGGGAATATTTTAAAAAACGCTTTAGTGCGAAAATTAAATTATCTTCAAAGCGCAGAATCCGCATAAAAGCGTCTAATCGACAAAGCACACACGTCGTATTAGAAATTATTTCTCTTTAATGTTCGAGTTGTATAGTAAATCCGCGTTTGCGATAAAATATTTTTTTAAAAATGAAATCAATTCAACGAGGCTTTAAATTCGTTTCCTTTTAAGAATTGAACACCTGGGAATGTAATATCATTGAATTTTTGAGTGAGCCCTCAAGTAAGATTTCTTTTTCATCTAATTTCCCAGGAGGAAGAATATGCCTTAAAGATAAACGATTGCTGAAGAATTTCAAATTTATTTTCTCCATAATTTATTTCACATTCTTTGTTGCTGCCGAGAATTGCTACAAAAGGCTCAAATAGTTGTCTTATTTTATATTAGTAAAATAATGTCCTAAATTTAAATCAAGATTTGAATTTACCACCATTCGTAGAGTAAAGGGTTGTCAACCGTATTAAAACCATTTGGTAGTTGAACGTATGATTTCTTTTTCATCTAATTTCCCAGGAGGAAGAATATGACTTAAAGATAAACGATTGCTGAGGAAGTTTAAATTTATTTTCTCCATAATTTATTTCACAATCTTTGTAGCAGCCAAGAATTGCTTCAAAGGGTTCAAATGGTTGTCTTATTTTATATTAGTAAAATAGCATCTCAAATTTAACTCAGGATTCGAATTTACCACCATTCGTAGAGTAAAGTGTTGTCAACCGCACTAAAACAATTTGGTAACTGAAAGTATAGAGTTTATAAAAAGGTAGCGTTATATGATAGAACAGTGTATTTGTAAAAGATTTGGATTAATTTTGCTAAAAAAATTGTTATAAAAGATTGTAAATTAAAATTAAAAATTGTAAATTAAATTGTTAAAGTTTTTTTGTTGTAAAATACACAGGATAAGGTTATGTATGGAATAATTCATAAAGCAAATATGGACGATAGTTGCTTTATGAATTATTCCATACATACGTCTTTGCTGATGGATGCGGATTCTTTTGTGGACATTTTCTATAACAATTTTGCAAAATTATTTATGAATTTCATTAATGAAACATTCAATGTTATGCTGCCATGCAGTTTTATTGTTATATACCTTTGATTTTAAATAACCTCATAAGTAAAAATCCAGTGGTGTTAAATCCCGCGATCTAGGAGGCCATTTTTCAAATTTTTGAAATGTGGGTACTTAATTTTTAATACTTAATTTTTTTAAGAATATTATTCAACAATAAGAGGCAGCGTCTGATTTACGTTCTGTGGTAAAGCAACACTAAAGCTATTTGGGGACGGGCCTCGTAATTTTGAACTGCCGTTAGATGACGAGGACGACACCTAAGCTGGCAACTCCAACTCCACACCACACCAGAGGGAGGATGTTTGACTCTGATGGATTTAGCGTGCAACAGATCCCCTTACACGACGGTTCTTCGGTGGTTTCGGATCTCGAACCCGAAACCTGACAGTTGAAGAAGCATCGTAGTCCGGACACGCCATGAATAGAATAGTCATAAAAAATATACAAATTTCTAACAGGTATATTCATTTTGGTAAAACCTTACATCTCTATAAGTAATTTAAGTCCAACCAAATAAAACGACATTCATTGTATCGATCTAAATCTTTTCTAGTAAGGTTACAGTAGAAGTTCAATCATATAATTTTAAATTGGATATATAATTATCATAGTAATTATTAAAGTTATAAACATGCTTAAAGTGATTGTCTAAATTTTAAAAATACGGCTAATTTGTTGTTTAAACTTACATATCAAAAATTGATGACCAACAATTATTGATAGTAAATATGAAAATAAGGGCAAAAAATCTAGAAAAAATAATTCATAATTTTAAGTCTAAACATATATCAAAAAATGAAAGAGTCAATTATTTGCCTATTGTTTCTTCTTATGAAACTTTGTACTTTTAAATAACAGTGGATATGACGAGTAACTTTATTACTTAATAATAAAATTATAAAAAACATCAAAGAAATACATAGTCTTTTATTACAAGAATGAATATTGATCTAAGTACAGTAAATATACTGGTGATTCATACAGCTGAAACTGGTAAATAATTTAACTTGGAGTATAATAAATGCATGCAGCTACTGAAGTGAGAAGCTACTGTAATTGATTCCGTAACTGACGATTCAAATGATTGTCGAAACTTGCAACATGGAATAGATCAATCAGTCTATAATTTTCAACCAAACCCTTTATCCATAACCCTTATTACAGTCCCCTTCCTATATTTCGCTGTCTAATTTTATATTAACCGCCGGCCTGCCTGTAATATTCTCAACGTGTTCCCATTCACTATTTAAGGGATGGGGCCCTGACGGAAGGAAGTGTTGGATGTACCAGCCCCGTTGGCCCCGCTGATTAATAGAATGTAGAAGCTCGTTGAAACGACGTTGATTAAGGTTCTGGGCTTCCAGTTCCAACGCAGTCTGAGCTGGAGGAAGTAAATCGATTCTGGCTTGTTTTGGAGGCTGTGATTTAGATTTGGAAATAATTGGACACGATATTGCCACGGAAATTTGCTAATGAATGAAATATTGGTATCTACGAGCAGTTTCTGTAGCTCTAAATAGTAAACTTGGGAATTTGACAACACAGAAAACGTATTAAGGATAACGTTGTTACCAATAGTTTTCGAACTTCAATCTATTTCAAATTAAAATTTTGTGAAAACTACTGACAAAGTCATACAAGTAACATACGGTTTATTGATATTATTTTAATTTGATAATTTACAAATAAAAATGTAATAAAATCTTCAATATTCAAGATATTTTGATTGTGGTATCAAAAGGAGTAGATGCTGCTGTATGTATTTCCTTTTTAATAACTAAAATCTCTTTTTCTTTTCTTGTATAATCTGATGCTCTTTCCTCATGTTATACACACAATCTTATCTCTTTCCTCTTGTTATGTATGTAATTTGATACACTTTCCTCATAATATACATGCAATCTGATACTCTTTAATCATGTTATGCATATAATTTCACACACATTCATCATGTTATACATGAAATTTGATACCCTTTCCTCATACTATGCAAATAATCTGATACTATTTTCGCATGTTATGCATATAATTTTATACTCTTTCCTCATGTTTTTTCATGTAAAATTCATGTTTTTTTTTCTGTTTAACTGAGACAGTTTCAGATTTCAATTATTTCAGATATCGAAAACATAAAATGTTTCATTTCTACCATTTAGTCGTTCTGTTAAATGTAATTTCAAAACCTGCAATATTCTAAACAATGAGGTGTAAAGAGTTTTTTCCCCCCAACACATTATTTTGAAATGAACATTAAGAAACGCTGAACTCAAATATGCCAACCATTTTTTAACACACACACACACACACACACACACACACACACACACACACACACATATATTCCGCTTTCCTAGTTTAAATATTATTCTAGTACAGATATTGTTATGTATTGTTTTTATCTACAATTTTTTCAAGAACCCTGTTCGGTAAATGTCATAATATGTTAACAGACACTTAACAGACGATTCATTTTCAGACATTTTATAACTGCGTCAAATTTTAATTCTGTTAAAATATTATTAAAAGTAAACGAATTTTCTTTGTGATAAGCATATTTTATTAATATTAGATAATAACTGATCAACTGTAAACCTTTGGAAATCTGGTAATGGTTTCTAATCTATGATGTGAAGTGAAAAGAATAAATGAAAACGATAGAATTCTAAAACGTTTAGTCTCGTTTTGATTTTTTAAGTACATAAGATGCTCTGCAAGGTACAGAAAAATATATATATATAATTAGAAGCTTAAGAAAACGGTTAGTTTTCTAGAAAGCATGCTAAAAACCCTTTAAAAACGGATTTCCAATTAGTAATTGTGGCACTTAAGAACAATCACGAAAAATTTATGAATTAAAATAAGCACTTACTTAATATTTATGAGAATTTAATGAATGACTCCTCGATTTCTCATTATACATTTAAATAATTTTAGCTACAAGGTGATCTGAAATAGAATGATGATTTTCAAAAATGCACAACAGGAAAAAGGTTAAGGTTCAGGAAAAGGTAAAATGCCAAGCGTTACGGCGGAATTTGCTACCAGAAGAGGGCGGCTCATAGGTTGTGTTTGTTAGTTCAGAACAGGGTCACTAATGTGCATTTTTGAGGTTTGAACTCGGAACGATTTGATTCATAGCCGAGAAACGTAACCACTAGACAAAAGTGTACATTCCTGTCTGGATGTCTGGAAGTTCTTAACTGGTTTATAAACTTACCAACATAAAATAATGCATGAGTTCTTAGCTTTGTACCAGCACGAAATTCAAACACTGGAACCCCTTTTTGAGTCATCATGTTCAGTAATTCATTTTTTGCGAATGAATTGCTGGAAATGACAGACTCTTGATGTGAACTCTATATGGTTTTCAGGTGAAGGGCATTTTCATTTCGATGGATTTGACAACAAACAGAATTGACTAATTTAAGGAACTGAGAAAACCAATATGAGTTTCGAAATCCTTATATTCTCAAAAAGTGACTTTCCAGTCAAGGTGTAAGTGGATAATTTTTTTAAATGATATAATAACTTCAATTTCTTAATTTAAATGTTTACTATCTGCCGCGCCATCTATCTACAGGATTTTGAACTAAAATCAAAAATTTATATCCAGTCACAAGGATTATCTACAATAAATAGATCTCTAAATTTAACCACTTTTCATTTATTCATTTTTGAAGATAGTCAGTCTATTTTAGTCCATCCTTTATTTTTTAAGATAAATTTATTATTTAAAATACGAAGTGTTTTTTTAAAATACTTATGGAAAAAAATTGTTTCATCTACAAAAATAACAAACCATGTCTCATAATAATCTATTTCCAAAAGCACGAACCACTCATAAAATTTAAATTACTCTACAGCTCCAGACATATTTTTTGCAACTTCGCTTGCGATAAAACACATTTTAAAGCGAATCATGCGTAAATCTCTTCATTTTTACGAATCGAGCACTTGAGGATTGGAAGCTTTCAGTGAGCTCTTAAGTCACATTTCTCTTCCGCGTGATTTCCCTGGAGACGCAAACCTGGGTTGAGATCAATCTTATTAGATTTTATTTCCCTCTCTCGGTTGGTGTACTGAGATATTACTGGAATTTATTGAATTATTGAGATAATAAGTATTTATTGAATTCTCTTGAATGAGAAATGGCAACACTTTAAAAGGGTGACGATTAGGCTTTGTATCATTTGGGGCAATATATCTGATCACATATCCTTTTTTCTTTAATTTCCTGGTGCTAGTCACACTGTTCCTATATAAATATATATATATGTGTGTGTGTTGAAAAAAAAGAACTTTTTTCACTTTTTTATTGTTCCTATTCTTAGTTCATATTCACCCTTATTTGTTTATTCATTTATATTGTTCAATTTTGTATAAAGTTTTTATTATTTTTTTGTTAGCATAGTTTTTTCAAATATTCATTTGAAGTCTATCAGTCTAGATGTTCAATTATAAGTTAATGAGATAATTAATAAACAAAGACAGCTAGATATATAAAACTTGTTGCACAGAATTCACCTTAATATTCCAGCCACTGATCGAATTTTGAGCTAAATTGTGCATTTTGAAAAATGCAAACGCGATACCACAAAGATGAAATGACAAATATATCGAATTTGATATGTTATTTGGGACTAATTAGTGCAGTTTTGTGTACCTGAAGATATTTTGTTTACTTTTTCTTGCAACACTTGTTAGAAATGTGTGTTTTTTTTATCTAACTTTGTACTTAGGAACCATTATTTCGAGTGTGGCATAAGATATAAAATGGTATCGATGTTGAGTTACTGTGGTGATGTGTGTGACTACTGTTTACAATGAAATACACCACACTTGACATAACTTGTTTTCTATTTGGGGTCGTTGTCTTGTAGAGAAACAATATTTTTGTATGCCCCAGATGTTAGTACTTTTCTTCAGATTGCTGAGAAGTATATTCAAGTAAATCATGTGGTTTATAATGTCATCTATAAGAACTAAATTTCTTAACGTGGATGAGGCCATACAACTCCAAATTATGACGCGTTTAACACCATGTTTAACTGTAGGGCGCTCATTTTTTTACATGTGTTTGCAATGTCAGGTTTTTCTTATGTGGTAAGACAGCTGTCGTTGTCAAAAATGTTCAGTTTTCTTTCATCACTAAATATAACTTTCTTCCAAAAGTCATTGGTCTTCAATTGATGAGTCTTGTAAACTTCAAATGCTTTTTTCTGAATTTGCAATCTGATGAATGCTTTCACTGTAATAATCAAACTTTTATATCCAGATTATCTGTTTTCATTTAGCACAATTTCAGCAATTTCACTTTTGCCTCTGACTTGAAAACTTTCTGCATCAAATTGGAGGAACAATATAATAGCAGCAATCTAAAGGAAAGTTTTAAAAATTTTGGTTTGGAAGGAGATTACATTTTTCAGCAGGACAACGATCTCAAACAGAATGCATGTAACGTCAACGCGTGGTTTCTTTTTCATTGCAAATAGCTGTCACACACATCATCATAGTAACCCAACATCGACGTTTGTCACCCAATATAACATTGGTCATTTTATATTTGCATGCCACATTCGAAATAATGGTTCTAAAGTAAAAATATTAGAAGCAAAGACTATTTCAAACAAGTGTTTCAAGAAAAAAAAAGGGGTGAAGTATCTTCAGATACTACAAAAAGTTGGACGAATTGGTGCCATGACATTAAAAGTGCATTATAAAAGCTAAAAGACGTGGAATTAAATATTGGCACTTTCTTTCTATGCGAAATATTACGAAAAATTCATTGGTGTATAGTTAATTTTTGTGGTAAAAATGTGATAACATTTATATAAAATCAAGTAGGAACTTTATTTTGGAGCTCATTTATTTAGAATTTTCGGTTGATTTTTCTTTATATTTACCTTAAATTAAACCATTTGTTACATGCAAAAATGAAAATATGTTTGCACTTCTCGGTAATGTGCTATTTATGTTGAAAGTCGGATTTATTAAGTTAAAGGAAGGTGTACTCTCAATTGTTTGAGTCAATTGGTTGGGCATGACATTTTACGTGATTCCTTTGAGCTTCTAGACTGTTCATCAAATTTTTGAAAAAAAACAATTTATTTTCAAATTATATGACAAAATCATGCTATTAATATAATTTTCGTTGTCGTTGTTCTTACTTTCAAAATGTGTCTTTTCTCAAAAATGTGCCGATTCAAAAAACAACTGATGTTTTAATAAGAATTCCAAAAAATTAAAACTAAAAGGGCCATGTTTAAAACAGTCACAAATTGCTGATATCTGACCTATGAAAAGAATGCGTACTGGCCCGCGAAAACTGTTTAGAGATCACCTTCAATTTCTGTCTCCAATGTTTTGACGAGATTAATCAGATCATCTCTCATATTTAAGCAGATCGAGGGTAACTCAGTCGTTGATCACTAA
The DNA here is from genome assembly GCA_026543055.1 of Argiope trifasciata. Lineage (NCBI taxonomy): Eukaryota > Metazoa > Arthropoda > Arachnida > Araneae > Araneidae > Argiope > Argiope trifasciata. Next base: position 1,032,484 of record JAPMOQ010055423.1, on the reverse strand, counting down.
ACGTTTAAAAAGGTAATACGAAGATCGATATAAGTCCAAATAAGAATTTTATAAAAATAAGAATAAAAGCAGTCAAATTTGAGCATTGGAACACTCAGAAGTTGCAGATTGTTGCTCCACGTGAAATTCCACCCATTAGACGGAAATAATCCTTTAGATTTCAACCTATGTTTCCATCTATAGTGCTGCGACAAGGTTAATCAGATCGTTCTACATAGTTAGGTAGAGCGAGGGTTACTCAGCTATCGATTACTAAACATATTTAAAAAGAGAATAATTACTCCAAACCATGATTTCTAATTATCCCTCTGAAGGACATCTATCCTGTTCAATAAAGAACTAAAAATATATGTCAATGTAATAAAAATAATGTCATAATAAATAATCATAATGTCAAATATCTCTATACATGGTTCAATGAAAACAATTACTTTATATCATGATTTCTAATTCTCCATCAGGAAGGCGCCGATGCTGTTCACCTTAGTTTATGCACCAGAGAGTAATAACTCATCCTAATTCAACCGATCTCACTCCTAAGTTAGTGAGAACAGCAAATGCTATCATAAATCCACTCTCCACATACGATATCGGGAAAACAGTCCATTGTCGGAAGATTTAACTCCAATCCCGTTTCCCCTTCACATTGATTCGGACAGTGGTGAACTGAATATTCGAAGCCGACTGCAATATTTAACTGCTGAAGTGGTCTCAACTGTTGCCTGGGAATATCGTACTTAAATTACTAGCAGGCAGATTATCGCTTCTTTAAATGACCAGGCAGATCATTTAAATGAATATTAAATGTAATTCCAAGAGGATTTGACCTAATGCTCCGTTTATCATGCATTATGTTGTGGATCTGAGCCAAGTTAATATGGAGATAATACTATTATAAATAATACTATTTAATTAATATACTTTAATGATTAATTCTAGAGAGTGGATGTCTTGAGATAATCTGATTATAAAAAATTCAACTTTTAAGTTATATGATTCTGGTAACTGAATTATTGTAATTTCCTTAAATTCTTATCTGAAATATGGGCCGGGCCGCGGTGGCCTGGAGGCAAAGTTTCTGTTTCGGAACCGGAGAGTTTGAGGTTCGAGATTCGATTCCACTGAAGACCCGTCGTGTAAGGGGGGATCTTGCAAGTTAAATATGTCAAGCCAAACGTCCTCCCGCTGGTATGATGTAGCGTGGAGAAGGAGGTGCAAGCTCAGGTGTCGTCCTCGTCATCTGACCGTTTTTCAAAATCGCGAAATCCGACCCAAAATAGCCCAAGTGTTGCTTTACAACGGGTCGTTAATGTAACTAAACTAAACTGAAATATATGACAAGAGTGGTTAAAGTAGAACTCTCCGAATTCCTTTCAGATATCGCGGTTTCACTGGATTTTTCATTCATTGAATTTACATCAAATTTAATGGACCTGTTATATAATAATGTTATGTGGTATTAATAATATGATAAATTGCTATTGAAGCCAATGATAAAATATGTTGAACTGGATCTACGATCACCAAAATGAACTTGTATGAGTGTATTGCCAAAAAAAGGGGAAAAATATATATCCGTATAATATTGCGACAATAGGAATCATAACAGAAAACGATAAATTTGATGAATATAAAACACGGATAAATGGATTGCAAGAAGAAAAAAAGGATTTCTAGAGTCGCATCTGTTGAATCCCTTGATTGATTATGTTGAAGTGGCGTTGAGATCGCTTAAATGTACCACTTATTGCTAAAAAATGGGTAAAAGTATTATAATAATAATGCCTTGAAAAAAATTTGTTACTCATAAATATTGTCTCTAATTTTGATTGGCTGACACCTGCATATTCGAACTTAAATGAAAATATATATATATCGAAATTGAATATTTATCTTTGAAAGTAGTGGAATTCCAAAAAAGAAAAGAAAAGTCTTTGTTCTAATCTATGTTCATGATATTAAACTTTTCTAAAAAATAACACATTTCGATAATGAGGAACATTTTGAAATTCTAATGGTTTATATTGCATGCAGTAGTAACGCCACTGCATACAATATGTATAATTGTCGAATATACAATAAAGAATTTCTTGTATAGTTGTTTATAAATAACTCGTCGTCTTGCATAATTTTTTGTATAAAAGAATTCCTTATATAATAAAAAACCAGTTTATAAATAATTGTCCTTGTATAATTGCCTATAAATATTTCGTCTTCTTGCATAATTTCTTGTGAAAAAGGATTCCTTATATAATGAAAAAAATTTATAAATAATTGTCGATAAATAACTCGCTGCCTGGTATAATTTCTTGTGCAAAAGAATTCTTTATATAATGGAAAAAAAATATAAATACCTGAATTAATTTAATATATAATAGAGTTATCTAAGATTTGAGAAAGTAAATAAATGCATCATTTCCTAAATCCATCCTTTTATTGAGTTATTGAAATATGCATATGACCCCTCAAATGTTTACAGAAAAAAACACTGAAACCTCATTTTGACTTAAAAAGAATTAAAATGAGGTCATAAATTAGTAATCAATATATCTTTGGAAATATTATGAATATAAATTTGAAATTTTGACTGCATATTAATGAATGCAAGAGAAGTATTTTACCAAATTTCACCATAGGCATATAAAAATTCAGTCTTGTAAACTTTTTATTATAAGCCACCCTAATATTTGGAGTATATGCCTACAAATGCCACTCTTCTTTAATGAAATTGTCATTGGAAGTAAGTATTTGAATGATTTTTTAAATTAATGACCTCACTGAGGGAAATGAATTTAGGACCTTGAGACTCTTGCAGAAACTCTATTATTTCTACCCCAGAACACGCTCTAATTTTAACCTTTTGTATTCAAGAGGCGACTTAAGATCAACAATGTAGACGATACATCATTTGGAGGTATTAATATTTTTATTTTTCAATTTTGATAAAAATGTTTTTGTTTCTAACGATACTTGTCTATGTCAAGCCCACTGACTAAAGAGCCATTGCTCTTTAATCCCAGTTGCGCGTCTCTGTTTATTTTCAGTAGCGCCATCTAGGACTTAGCTACACAAGAGGAACCAACCCTTTTACGGGGATGACTTCTGTCATCTACAGATAATTTAGACGTGAAACAGAGAACAAACAAATCTGAACCACTACCTCCAGTGAAATTAATGTCTATAGGATGACTTTGCAACCACGTCAGATTTATACGTGCGCCAGTCAACACGCACACTGAAATTCTTCGACCGACAGGGTTCGAACTCCCAACCTAAGAGTTGCGAGTCCAACACCCTAACAAACAAGATATCTCGGCACTCTCTTTGTTAAACATACCCAAAGAATGTTAAAAAGAAATGTAAATAACTACGAGAAAATCCAATTTGAAATACGCAAACACACACACACACACACACACACACACACACACACACACACACACACACACACACACACACACACACCCCCACACACACACACACACACACACCCACACACCCACACACACACACACCCACACACACACACACACACACACACACACACACACACACACACACACACACATATACCTGTGTGGGGGGGAGAGAGTTTGAGTCTTCATCACAAAAACAGTAATGCTGAGAATTTGATGTTTTTAAATACTGTTTAATTAAAAATTAAAGGGACTGCACAACATTTCAAATAATGAAAAAGAAAGGCTGGCTGCCTTTTACACAAATTAGAGCATCACAACTTTACATCATTGTAAAGCGTTCGTTCTTCGTCGTATCGTTTCTTATGGCGCGAAGTCTTCCAAGTCCTCAAGCTGGTGTGGTGTGGTGAGGAGAGGGGACTGCTAGTTCAAGTGTCGTCCTCGTCATCTGATGGTGGTTCAAAATGACGAGGCCCGTCACTGAAAAGCTTCCTTAACCACTTCGCATACAATGATTTGTCTCAGAGGTGCATCGAATTCTTGAAATTCTAATTTTTAATCTGCAATTAAGTGAAAAGTATTAAATAATTTAAAAAGAAAAAAATTCGCTTAAGGTATATTATTATTAAAGGAATCAAAATAATAGTAAATTTTTCAGTTAAGAAGCTATTAAATTCTTCATTTAATTAGGAAATTAAGTAAATTCCTATGCCAAGTGGTTAAAATCAAAAAGTCATCCCAAAGGAATTCATTATCAACCTAATTACGATTGATCTGCTTGCATTTTACATTGGGATCCAACTTGGGTGCAATCTAGGACAGTATTTAACTTCACTTAACAACTTGCAATGCAAGCGAATGGTGAATGTCTTTAAGATTACACTAACTCGATTCGTCCGAGTTGAAACTGAGAGTAATGTTAAAGTAATTTATAAAAATTACTTTTGGATTAGTTCTACTTAAAAGCTACGAGATTCAAGATTCCAGGATACTTAAACTTTGTAGAGAAAGTTTGTTTGTCTGTTCATCTACTCCTCTCCCCCAACAAACACATGATTGTGACTTGTTGTTGGTTCACTATGCGAAGAATTATTGTTTTCTGAAATGTCACTCAAATTAGATGCTCATTATTATCGAAAACTAAGGACTTCGAAGGAGAGTATTTATTCTTTTATCAACGCACTTTTCAGAAACTAAACTAACCCACTAAACTAAACTGAACGAAGACGGGATACAAAGTAACTGATGTTTTAACTTTCATCAAGTCGATTCGTCATCTGACGAGGTCCGACCTAAAATAGCCCAAGTTTTGCTTCAAAAGGGAACGTTAAAATAACTAAATTAAACTCAACGATTGTCTTAAAATACTACTAGTGGAAAAGCCATTAGTGGAATAATATATTCGCTTCTGTGCTTTACCTATTCATTTCGAATTTTCTCAGAATCCGCACTTTCAGTATATCCGCAAGTCCTTCGTATCGAGTTCTCAAGGCTTAATGAAGTTCTGGAAACGTTTAAATTAAAATATTCTATCCGGTGTGTTTTAAAGATGCCTGAGGCATTGTGAATACAGTTGAAACTCACCACTTCAAAAATCGACTTAGAAGTTTATTATTAAAGTCGTTAAATGGAGAAATGTCCCACAAAGATTCACGGTCAAGACTTAAGAGATAGAGTATTCGGAGTGAAAGATAAGGTTAAAATTGAAATTGGAAATTGGGTTGAAGTTCCAGAAGTTAACAGTTAACCGCGACCGTATCACTTCGTTGTTTACATTAGCAATCCTACTGCGTTGTAATATTGAAGACTTCGAATATCTGTTTACCAAAGGATAATTATTTATAAATGTCAATTTATTTGTTTATGTGGGAGAATGGTGACAATCAGAAAAGTATACCTAATGACAGTACACAAAAAAAGAAGTGCTTATGAGGACAAAAGACAATTAATAAAATGTTGAAAATATTTGTTGATTGAATTTGCTCTTAGTGAGAAAAGACAAGGACATTGGAGACACGTGACAAACATGTAAGTAATATTGCTTCATTGTCATTTATTGCTAATTTACTATATTAATATGAAATGCATTACTTTTATTTCATTTTGTTATTAAGTAAGATTAGAAAATGTGAATTAAATGGAAATTAAATTAAATTAAATCCGTGGACTACAAATTAGTATGTTTGCAAACAAAAATACTACTAAAAATGCTATATAGAAGTTTATTTTAATCATTTGTTTATAGAAAACTGAGCTAATGGTCCCACTTGAACTTCTGAACGGCAATAAAATAGCTAGTAACATAATTCGATATTGAAAGAAGGCATTTTTTTATTTGCTAAACTTGGCAAGAGCAGGCGACTGAGTGGAGTGCAGAGAAATTGATTTGGATTCCATCAAAGACAAATTTTAATTCGCAAAAACCTTCAATTGTGGAAGTATCTGAAAAACGAGATATCTCGTCGGTAGCGTTGAAAGTGTTAAAAATGATTTAGCCTTTTGATTAAATTTAGAATCTATAGTATATTTGAAATGCTTATAAATTACTATATCAAATTACAGCATCTTTGAATTATTTTGTTTCAGTTTATAATTCTGAGAAATGATTGTTTGATGCCGTCATGGTGCTCACGCATGCTAATTAATGTGGCAGTCAAAGCCATTGAGGTTTTATAGCATAGAAGAGACTCTAAAAATTGTCTCTTATACCAAGTGACAGTCTTAAAGGTATTCTTCAGATATGCACTGGACATTTCAAAAAGGTCTTAAAGATATTATTCGGATATGTAATGGGTATTTCAATCTATCTAAACTGGCATAAGAGACAAATTTTAGCTGACAGAAACCTGCAGTTGGACCTATCCGAAAAACGAGATATTTCGTTGATAGCGCAATGGGAAGTATCTTAAAAACGAGATATCTCATCCGTAGCGTTGAAAGTGTTAAGAATGACCTATCCTATTGACTCAATTCCGAATCTATAGTATATTTGAAATGCTTGCAAATTTCTATATAAAGTTATAACTACTTTCAACTATCTTGTTTCAGTTTATAATTCTGAGAAATGATAATTTGATACCCTTTATGGTGCTCAGGTATGCTGGTTAATACGGCATGCCATTGAGGTAATATAGCATAGAAGAGCCTATGGAATTGTTACAAACTGTTTATACAGATTGGGACGATTAATATATGGAGAGGATAATAATTACTATTGATAAAGCAATTGCCTGTTAATTATGAACGGCTAAAGCATTGGTGAATGCGAAATTCCACAATGGTTTCATCTACTAGTTATGGGCATATATTACAGTGATATTTGTCTCAATATAAAGCGCATGCATTGACTAAATTTCCTCTGCATTAATGAAGTGTATTAAATATGTCGAATACATTATATATGTATTAATATCAGCTAAATGATACATAATTAATTATTGAATTTTGTCCACCAATCGGAATTTAAACTGCTAAATTAAATATCATATTGGTAATATTTTATTATGTCTGAGGAATCGAATGTTTCATTGTGTAAAAATATGAAATTTTATAATTTTTGATATTAGAACTGTTGTTGTTAACTGCATATTACTATAATACAAAAATAACTCTTCTTATAAAGCACCAGTACTATTACATTCAGACAACCTAATTTAATTGGTATAAGGGACACAGTGGCCTGGTGGTAAGGTCTTGGCTAATGAGTCGCAGGGTTTCAGGTTCGAGACCCGATTACACCGATGAACCGTCGTGTAAATGGGTTTATTGCATGATAAATCCGTCAGAGAAAACGTCCTCCAGTTAGTGTGGAGAGGAGATGGGGTTGCCAGTTCAGGTGTCGTCCTCGTCATCTGACCTCGATTCAAAATGATGGTTCGTCCCACAATAGTCCTAGTGTTGCTTCAAAACGGGACGTTAATATAACTAAACTAATCTTGCCTTATATCGGCGTTAAAAAGACTTAATGTGATTAAATAGGAGTCCTGAGTTCTACCCATTTACCTTTAATATCAAAATAGAATGTTAAACCCTTGACATACGAAGTTATTTAATTACCTAAGATGACACATCCTAATTTGTATATTTATTGTTATTTATTCTTATCTATATAAATAAAAATGAATGTTCGTCTGTATGTCTCGTATGCTTTCCTAAACTGTTCATCCAATTGCGATAAAACTTGGGCAGCTTACTGCTTACACCTGCAGGATGATTATAGAGATAGTGAATTAAAAAACAAAATCTAAAATTTAAAAAAAAATCGAAACTTAACTGCATCAATTTACCGAGGATAACTCTCCAAATAAAAAACTGGAGAGACATAATAGATTATGTAGAAATGTTAAATCCAAGTTAATGGTTGATATTTTGTTGTTATAGAACGCAAATGTCATGCAATTCATTCTCAGAGGTGACAACTTTATTACAGATTTGGCGAGAAAATTTTGGGGGAAAGACCAATCCTGGGTCGGTCTAATTTTAGTTAGATTTTAGCGGTTTTCGCAGTAACCACCAAAAATATTGTAGTACAAATAAATTTGCACCATCTTAATTTTCAAAAATGATCTTTTCAACTATATTGAAGATTTTATGGTATAAATATATTTTCTATTTTGAATCAATTTTGAAAGAAAATACACTGATGGAAAAAAAATCCCAACACTAGGAAGGAGCTGTGCTAGATAAACGAAATTTGGTAGTCATGTTTATACATCTGAAAGATGACGTCGATTCAAATTTCGAGCTACGCGCGTAAGTGTAGCGACGCTATGAACATGCAAATTAGATTTGCTTTAAATAAGCGATGTAAGGTTCGTGATCGTTATTTACAATTGAGATTTGACGTAGTGGGTTAATGTTAGTCAAGGATGCCTCTGAGAAGACGAAGAAGCCATTATCAACAGCTCACTGAGTTTGAACGAGGTCGTGTTATAGGGCTACGAGGAGGTGGGTTTTCTTTCCGCGATACTGCTGAAAGACTTGGTAGGAATGTATCCACTGTGCATGAGTATTGGTGGCAGTGGTCAAGGGAAGGTACTGCCTCAAGAAGACCAGGTTCCGGGCGGGAACGTGGTACTACTGAGAGGGAAGACCGTCGTATTCGGCGTAAGGCTGTGGCTAATCGTACTGCATCTGCAACTGAAATTCGAGCTGCAGTTGGCACCACAGTGACACAACGAGCTGTTACAAATCGGTTACTTCAAGGACAGCTCCGAGCCAGACGCCCTGTACAGTGCATTCCACTGACTCCAAACCACTGCCGTTTGCGACGTAAGTGGTGTCAAGCTAGAGCTCATTGGAGGAGGGAGTGGAGATCTGTTGTGTTTTCTGATGAAAGTCGGTTCTGCCTTGGTCGCAGTGATAGCCATTTGTTGGTTAGAAGGAGGCCAGGTGAATGCCTGCTAGTGACCTGTCTGCGGCCTAGACACACAGGGCCTACTCCTGTAGTTATGGTTTGGGGAGCAATTTCGTATGACAGCAGGAGCACTCTCGTGGTTATCCCACGCACCCTGACTGCAAATTGGTGATTCAGTCTAGTTATACAACCTGTTGTGCTGCCATTCATGAACAGCATTCAAGGGGGTGTTTTCCAACAGGATAACGCTCGCCCTCATAACCCAACATGCTCTACAGAATATCGACATGTTGCCTTGGCCTGCTAGATCATCAGATCTTTCTCCAATCGAGCACATATGGGACATCATTGGACGACAACTCCAGCGTCATCCAGAACCAGCATTAACCGTCCTTGCATTGACTGCCCAAGTGCAACAGGCATGGAACTCTATCCCACAAACTGATATCCGACACCTATTCGACACAATACATGCACGTGAGCATGCTTGCATTTAAAATTCTAACGGTTACACCGATTACTACTGTACCAACATTTCACATTTGAAATGGCTCTTCTCGCCAATGGCTCTACCTGTGATCTTGAAACTTTAATCAATTAAATATGTTACCTAGACAAATGTATTTCGAAAATTTCATTACTGTACAATAATTTTTTCTTGGTGTTGGGATATTTTTTTCCATCAGTGTATTTTAGTCACATTTTCTCAAATTAAATTTGAGAATTCTGTACGTATATTAAAAGAGACACGAGATACAAGAAATAGATTATTTCATAGTAACCATTCTGAAAGAACACCAAGTTTTTACAATTCTAAAGGTATACACATACCTAATGTATGAAAATGAATTTTTGTTCGTATTTATGTACTGTCGTACCTTTCATCCTATTTCGATAAAACATTGCTAAATTATTGACTGATTGCACTTAATATTATTTTTTTCGGCGGCAGCAACGTGCCAGGTACCAGCTAGGAATAGTATAAGAAGCGTTTTGGATATCAAAGTATTTCTAAGTGACTTTTGCATTTTTAAGTACCTAATTCTGCCACTTAATTCCAGATTTAATATCATTTGTTTCTAAATATAAAGATAATAATAAAGATGTTAAAAGTCTTAATTTTGTCGAATACTTTTACATCAATTTAACTAACTTTGAAATTATGGCAAATGATTGTAAACTTTTGCTATTTTGTTGTGCTAGTACATAAATTAATGTACTAAATTAGGAGATTGAGTTAAGTTATAAACTGACTAAAAATTTTGATAATTGATGAAAATGTCCTCCACAAAATTGTATGCGAAGGATTTAGAAAGAAACTCATACGGAAAATTTTATCATGGATTTAGTTTGAAGTGTGTTTTACAGCACTCATCGATAACAAAAATTTATTTAACAAGGCAAAAATCACTTAACATAACAAATTTTCTTTCCATAGTTTTTTTTACCTTTTTTGCATCACATTAAGGAAATCTGAATGAAATATACGATGTACGAGTGAAAGTCAGCAACCGTAATTTAATGGCTAAAAATGTACGAATTTTAATTGAAATAAATGTGCCGCAACACTATCATTTAGAAATCTCGATTTGAAAATAATTTAATTTCTTTACCTCTAGAGTTTTATTGAAATTTTAGTAAATAAAATTTATTTTGTTTTTTCAGTTTATGTACTATCGCAACAAAATAAGAACAGTGTACAGTTATTTGCCTTAAATTGAAAATTAATTAAATAGCTGTGAAAGTATGTGAGGGAATTTAGAAATTTTTATGTCTTTATTGTTAGGTTTTATAAAGAGAAATTGATTATATTAAATTTATACTATTCTAAAATTAGACAGATTTGGATTTTGCAATTGTGTCGTAATGGATCATGAATTTCAAATTGCCTTTTCATTTATTTACTTTTGAAAAGTTATTTGAAACTATATATATATATTAGGCACGGTAGATTTGCTTTGGAATTAAATTATTAAGCAACTCCTATTCTGTCTTTCCGTATGATTTGTTGTCTGAAACAAAAGTCATTCAAGGTCCCTTTCTTCAGTTATAAAACGACGCTAAACAACTCAATCTGGAAAAATCGGAATATGTAACTGCATCAAAAATTTCAAAATTGTCGATTTGCTGTTGAAACAAATATAATGTTTATTATTAGTATTACATATTTCCGTAGTGGCTGCGGTGGCCTGATGGTCAGATCTCGACTTAGGAACCGGAGGGTTGCAGGTTCAAGGCCCGATTCCACCGAAGAACCGCCGTGTAAGTGGGTCTGGTGCAAGTTAAATGCGTTGGGGCTAAACGTCCTCTCATTGAAGAGGGGGTCCCAGATCAGGTGTCGTCCTCATCATCTAACCGTGGTTCAAAAGGACGAGGTTCGTACCAAAATAGCCCTAGTGTTGCTATAAAACGGGACGTTAATATAAATAAACTAAAAATTAAAGTAAAACATATTTTTATAAGCTTTTTAAGAAAATGCCTCCTCGAAGAGATTGCCTATCTGTCTATAATTTATGTGCATCGGCTGTATTGTCTTTATCCTGACCGATCAAATAAGAGAGTAGAATTTCAGACAATCTGTTGATTTATAGCCATATGTGCACATAAGAACATCTTGTTCCATTTTAGATTTAAAAATTTATCTTGTTTCGAAGTTGATAATATTTTCACAAAAGTCGGGGGTTTATTAGGAAATAAGCTATCCATCAATTCAGAGAAATAACACCACCAGGAACTAACAGGTTGTTAGTTAACACAGCTACTTCAGGCGTAACTCAAGGAATTCTCCAAAATTCAACTAGTGGAACACAATTCAGCACTCCTCAACCCAAGTAGTTCCACTCTTTCAAAACACCCCCTTATTTTATTTATGCCCAATCTCCGCCTCTCATTTCATTTTGGTGCACTTGAGCTCTCTATCACCCAATAGCCTTTCAGCAAAATGCCCCCCTAAGTGGTCATCAGTTGATTGAGAGAATGTCCGTTAATGATGCGTCATCGTTACTGACCGTTGTGGAACACCTGTTATATATAATGGTTTCACAATGAGAATATTTTAGCATCCAGATGGTTTGACTCCCTTTCCCCTTGAGAGGGCAATAAATCAACCTCGTGTGGTTCAGCAGCTGTGGCGTCAAAAATGACCAGATGTAATGACCATATGGGTGAAGAAGATCCCTATCTGGCAATTTGGAGGCATTTAACAACAGGTTTTAACTGGTCTTGACGTAGCTGTCTGGTAATGCCAATTACCAGGAAGGGTATAGGGGGGTACACGATTACTTTTGGGCTTGCGAGCACGATTACTCGCGATACCTGTGTAGTCTCAAATAAATTCTGAGAACTATTATACTTTACTTAAAAAACACGTTACGGTTTGGTTTGCACAACTAATGTGGAAAATTTGCGAAGTAGATTAAATCATGATTATTAGAAGGTCATCTAAGAAATTAATTTGTGTGGCAGAAGAATATACGTTAGATTATAGTTCAGAAACTGTACCAAAAATAAATATCTTAAAGATTCAAATAGAATCTTTGAGTCAATGAGTCAACTAAACGCATCTTATTTCTAAATAAATAATCAGGATTTGTACACCTTTAAACTGACGAGATTCGTAGTTCAATCAACTTATTGTCTTTATTCGAATTATTGGGAATCTTAAACCAAATTTATTCACTTTTTATGGCAACAAGTAGTTTAATTCTTGGAACAAATTTATAATACCATAAAATAAATTAAGCTTTAAGGTACTGAAGTTGTTAAAATTCCCTTAAATAGTCTATTCCATGAATAAAATTAATGGTAAAAGCCCAATTCTGTGAATCACTTAGCCAAAAGTTCTGCTTCAATATTAAATCAGTTTCTTAAGTGGAGGAAAAACCCGTTTGAATTGCTTCTCAGGAAATTGCTTGGTTGATTTTTGGGGAAACGGCGAACAGAACTTAGGAAATGACTGGGTAATTCCTTGGATGAATACTTATTGGAAGGGAAACTATTGCTATATGTTACATCGATTTCTGTCTGTCTAGACGAAAAATAATCTTTATTTTACTAAGAAATTTGCGTGCTTTGTTGATAACACGATAAGAAATATATAAAGCTTAGGACTAAATGATGAATGATTAAATTGTGTCCTCTTATGGTGTCCGACTACGCTTGAAGGAACGATTTTTGAAAAACTGGATTTTAAAAAATCATTAATATTTTTTAATGTATTGTCAATTATAAGCTCTATAAATACAAAAAAATTAATTAAAAAAATAATATAATTTGAGATGCAGGAAAATTTGTCTCAAATTTCAATGAAATTTAAACAAAACGATTCGAACTCTTAACAAAACTGTAATGCAGCAATTCTATTTCTCTTTGCATACAAGTAGCAGAATGTAATGAACGAAAGTCTAAGAAAAAAATTGAGTTTGAAAGAATTTATGATTAATGATTTACACATATAGGAATTTTTTCCATAAATTCACAACTTAATGGCATTTTGAGAAAACGGAAGTAAAATGCAAATTTTAGCTGAAATATATGTGACCCAGGATGATAGATCAGGCATTCCTTTTCCTAGAGAAGACAAAATGTTTAGGAAAGAGGAAAGTCTGAACTACAAGAAATAAATATTTGTAAAAAAATTTGCCATTGTGGTCTATAAACAATGATTTTAAAGTAGTTGGATACCTTAATGGGAACCTAATTGAATCCATTGGTTTTAGTATACCCCACATAAAAAATATAACCTTAATTTAATTTTGGGAAAAGGCACATATTTATAATGAATTTAGCATGAATTGTTCAAAAGAAAAGTATAATAATTGTCAAAAAATTCTAATTCGGGATTTTGATGAATCTCCACGTTTTAGATCCAAATGAGTCCGAAAAGTGTCGTGTAATGTGGTCTCTTGCACGTTAAATCTGTCAGGCCAAACGTCCTCCTGCTGGTGTGGCGTGGTGTGGAGAGGGGGGTGCCACTTCAGGTGTCGTCCTCGTCATCTGACCGTGGTTCAAAATGACGAGGTCCGTCCCAAAATAGCCCCCGTGTTTCTTTAAACGGGACGTTAATATAACTGAACTAACTTACTAACTAAAGAGTCTGAAAAGGAATAATTTCGGACTGGCTGCCTTGGACCTCTGTGGCCTGGTCATAAGGTCTGGATTTCACAATCGGAGGGTTTCTGATTCGAGACCCGATTCCACCGAAGAACCGTTGTTTAAGGGGGTTTCTAGCACGTTAAATCCGTCGGGGCCAAAAATCCTCCCTTTGATGTGGTGTGGAGAGGGGGGCGCAGCTCAGATGTTATCCTCGTCATCTGAAAAGGGTTCAAATGACGAAGTACATCCCAAAATAGCTCTAGTGTTGCTTAAAAACGGGATGTTAATATAACTAAAACATATAAAACAAAACCCACATTTGCGCCCATGATCTATTCAAAGGACGACGCATTTCATAATGAGAACATAAACACATTACCATTCAAAGTTGCGACGTTCGTCCCAAAATAGCCCCAGTATTTCTCCCATTAAACTAAACTCATGCTGTATGTAATTTTCAGGAAATCAAAAAAAAAATGCTTACGAATTTGTTTTTAAAACGCATCTAATGAGAATTAAATGAATTATATCAATATAAAACTTACTATTCACGATTATATTTCTTATCTGTCATATCTCACCTCTTGGGAAATCAAGCAAAATAGAAATCTCATTTGAAAGCTCACCCAAAAGATTCAAATGCTTTTTATTCCCAGCAGTTTAATTTGAGCATTAGAAATATTTTTAGAGCATATTCATGCGAAGATAATCAAAAATCTTTTATCGCAAGTTATAAATTTATTCAATAAGTAAGCGTCAAAAATAAATAAATATATATATGAAGAAATTTTATGCTGTTCTAATAGAATGCTCCTTGGTTGAATTCGTACTTAAAAGATAATTTCATTTTCTTGAATAAGTGTATTATCAAAGGATTCGCAAAGGGCAGACGATAAAATTTTCTACAAAGTAATGAAAGGATTGAAATAATATTTTATTATTTAAATGCTCCTTTATTGATTTCTGTGACGTAGAATCAAGATGTATTTTAAATTGATTTTAAATGGTGATATATTCACATATACAAAAAAAGCTTTAGAAACATTATTAGAAAAAACGAAAATGCTTTAAGAAAAATGGCATTTGAACATTCATAAGGATTTATAAAATTTTACAGAAACATTTCATTTTGTACATTTTGTAAAGAATAATTAAAATAAATAAATACTTGTGCAATTTAATTACATATATATATATATATATATATATATATATACTATGAGTGCAAATTTTTTTATAAATTTAACATGTCATTATCAACTTACTCATAACTATAACTATTATGTCTGCCTGTCTTTTATTTAATATTAGTTAGCTGTATTATTAAAAATAACATAATAACTGTTTTTAACTGTAAAAGAAAAAACGCAATGGATGGAAGAAAACGCCTGCTTTTCTCTTCTTCAACTTTCCGCTATATTTTAAAGGTCTTGTGTGGTCTTGTTTTTTAAAGCTATTCTCTGCTCAGTAACAGATCACAGATGCGCTGGTAGCGCTACGCTACCTTGTGATAATACAACAATAACTGGGAGTCAAAATGACTCCGCATTGTTCATTAACCCCTGACTATCACGTGGTATTTTGTTCTTGACTACAATAATCTCCTCTGTATCTTCAAGTTGTCCTTTTAGAAGTATGTTTACAAAAGTTCTAAATATGAATACATGTGTATAACCCTGTTAGTGTTTTACAAAGTTTTTCTTCTTATTTATGGAGTCATTGAATGCATGGCTCTGATACAGCTTTTAATTTTAATAATGAAAAAAGAATAAAGAAATATTCTTAAAAAGTTATCTTAAGATATTTTATTCTTCATTTTTTGTTAAATTCCAACATTTACTGACATTAGTGGGATTTCGTAAATTTAAATGAAACGAATTACGAAATACTCGTTAAAATATTTCAAAGATTATTTATGTTTTTCGTATAGCCCATTTCCAGCATTTAATATTATAACATTTAACAATTTAAATATATTTAATGTTTTCGGTATGTACATGATTTCCAAAATGCATTGCGTCTCCAAAATAAATTTGAATGCTGTTTTCAAAGAGACAGAGAAAAATAATATTGGAGTCATTTTTACTCCATATCTCTGATCGCTTGAAGAAATCCATATTCCCAGTAATGGCTTGAAAAAATTCAGTCATGATAATTTCGTTGCTTTTTTATGTTGTTGTTTTCAAGATAATTGAAGCTTTGATTTATAAATAAACAGTATTTCGATCTTGATGAATTCTTAACTAAATTTGGCGATACCATATGCGTTCATTATCGTCATATCGAAAAGGCCATATATTTCTATAACATTAGAAGTAATATATATTAGGTTAATAATCAAAAAATGTGGCATGCGCAGTTTCAAGTCATAACTTTTTTCGAAGTTTATGTTTTTCTTTTCAACTGCAGTTTAGCATTTCATAGTATACTTTAAGATAACTCTAAAATAAACTCAGGTTCAGGACATAATCCAGTTTAGATATTTGAAATGCATTTAGGCATTCTATCCTCTGAATTAAACTACCTCCTGGTAATTTTAACACGATCTACCTGTGCAACAGTTGAAAATTCTGAAATATTAAAGCGATTGCAAATATGAAATGTAAGGGGAAAGAGTTTTGGGATTAACTCTATGGTAATAACATACGCAATTTCCGATATTGGAATTGGAGGGATTAATGCAAGGAATAGGATACCTGGCTAGACAAAATGCTTCTCTGGTGAAAGGGTGTTTCATACTGGGATTAATTGTTATCTGATAGGATAATTGTTAGTTCCATCAAGACTTATTATTTCGACAATATAAAGCTATTGTGCATTAATCCATTCAATTTCAGTTTAATTTATGAAGGTAAAATTCCTTTATTGCTGGCGTCCTGGCATAGGGGTAGCGTGTCTTCCCCGTGATACGGGCGCTCCTGGTTCAAGTCCCCATTCGGGCATGATTGTTCTGCGTTCTATCTGTGAGATGTATAAATGTGCACCCCTGTAAAAAGGGATTGTGCAAGCGAATGTGTGTGTCACCATTTCATCTAGAAATCCGACTTCTGCCTTCTGGGTGCTCAGGGGTCTTTAACCTCAGAAGCTACTGCACCCCCTTTCCTTGGAAACACGGACACGACATCATCATCAAAATTCCTTTATTGATATTTTTTCTCTTACTATATATGTTAAAATTTGAAACTTCTTCATAATTGATTATTCCGGATAACTATCGAATAAATGTTTTTTTTTACTAATTACATTAATCATATAGATAATTTGATTCCATATAGATAATAGCATTTGCCGTTGAATTGAAGAAAAAGCTGTTTGAAAATACAACTGCTTTTATAATGATGTAAAAATATGTTGAAATATAAAAGATAGTAATTCTTTTATGATGAAAAAGCGAAATAATTCTTTACTAAAGTTATGGAGACTAAAAAACTTCAATCGAGGATATAGAAATCGTTTTGAATCATGTTCAAAACGAATCTGAAAATACTAGAATGATTAGAAATTGTCTATCGCTGTTTCTTTATAATTAATTAGTTTCGTTATTATATTTTTTCAATTAATTATAATTTTTATTTTGCAATAAAATTTTCCTACATGACTTCAAGAACTGCTATATATTTTATTATTTTGATAGTGAATACATCATAATTGATTCATTTTGATTGCTAAAAATAATTATAATATATGGTATGAAACAACTCTCGAGTTAAAATTTATAAGAAAAACTGTAATCTATTCTTCTCAAATTTATGACTAGATGGCGCTTACTTATAGAATCAAAACTGAACTAAGCGCTGCAATAAATTGACAGCTAAGAAAAACATTAAATAATATATTTTTTTGAAATATATATTGCTGCATAAAGAAAGTTTACCACGAGCTCAGTGGTCGAATGGTAAAAGCATTTGATCTAACCCAGAGTTTGCGAGTTCGATTCTGGCCGTGGCTGTTATATCCAAAGTAGGGATTTTTATTTTATCTGTTATATTCAAATTAGGGATTTTATTTTATCTGTTACATTCAAAGTATGGATTTTTAGTTATTGTTTCCTTATGTTCTCTAACATTCTACACCTTTCTTTGTTATGTAAATTAGTTATTTCTCGAATATTTTGTCCGTGTATTAATGTTGATACCCACTCGTTGTGGGCAACTTCTCGACCTTGTAATGTGGCAAGTCGCTATTCTCCTTCAATAAACTCCTTTGTTAGTTTAAAGCTGACGGTGGGTTTATTTAAATCTTCGTGAAATATAACTTCCTGATTTCAACAGTATTTTGAACATCAGAAATGATGAAAACAATTCGTTCAAAATTTCTATTAGATGGCGTTTTCTTACGAAATCAAAACAATTGACAGCGAACAACAACGAATCAAAGCATTGACGTCTGGAATATGAAAGCATTAAATAATATACTTTTTGAACAACATATAATTCTCCAATTTCTACAATATTTCAAGATTGTGGAACATCAGAAATGAAGAAAGAAATCTATTTAATATTAATGCAAGATGGTACTTACTTACAGAATTAAAACTGAATTAAATGAAGCAATGAATGGCAACTAAAATCTGGAAGCATTGAAAATTATTTTGTGTTGAATAATATTGTTATGAACCTGTAGTTTTGCTTTCCCGCTCTAATAATACCATCGTAAGGAAGACAGATTTTCAGTAATCTGTATTGAATAGTGCCTAGGTGTGACGTCAGAAGTCCTAAGGCTTGGCGACAAACTTGTCGACCATTTGGGGACAAATTTGGTGACATTGGCGACAAAATGGATAATACCCGAAACATCGGGAATTTTCCCGATCAGTACATTAGGAGCCGATATACATCCAGAATGCTGCTGATTGGTCCAGAAAGCTTTTAGCCCCGCCTTCCACCACTATATAAAGGCCAGCTATATGGAGCTGAAGCTAAACGGTTCCCCCACCAGATATGGAACAGATTCAGCAAATATTTTGGATCTCACATTAACTAGAGATTTTATGTTTCCATACGAAATAGTCTCACTTCCTGAACTAAGCTCAGACCATAATCCGATTCTTTTAAATTTTTTCTTCAAATATTCTATACCCAATAACCTAAACAAATTAAAAACTAACTGGAAAAATTTTCAACATATATTAAGTCAAACTGATATTCCTAATTTACATAATTTCACTGACCCGGCTAAACTTGAATTCTACACTAAGGTTTTTGAAAACCAAATTATAGATGCTAAAATTGCAGCATCCTCCCCTATTACAAATAGTCAAAATTTTATTGACCCCAAAATTAGAGATCTCATTAGGGACAGGAACTTTGCTAGGAAAACTTTTCAAAACACTAGAGACCCAGTCTTCAAGAGATTCATGAACAGACTAAACAAGGACATAGTAAAATTAAATAACAAACTGCAAGCTAACGAATTTGTAAACAAACTTGTAAATATCAACTACGAGGATGGATCAATTTGGAAATTAGTTTAATCTTTTAAAAATAAAAAAAATAAAATTCCGGCCCTTAAAGGCCCTGCTAGTATTGCAATGAACGATAATGAAAAAGCAAACTGCTTGGCCGAAAGCCTAGAGAAACAATTTCAACTGAATAACATCAACGATCCTGTTACAGAACAAGAAGTAAATAATACAGTCAAAAGCTTTCAAGACTCGCTCCCCACTAATTTTGAAGATTTTATCCCTCCCACTGTTTCCGAAATAAATGATATTATCAAAAACTTAAACGTTAAAAAAGCCCCAGGGTTAGACAATATCACTAACAAAACGATCAAATCTCTCCCTGATAACTTTCGAAATTTCTTAGTTAACATCATCCATAGTTGCCTAAAATTTGGGCACTTCCCATTGGCTTGGAAAACTGCTGCAGTGATCCCTATACTTAAACCGGGAAAAGACCCGACGGAGCCATCAAGTTATAGACCCATATCCCTATTACCAACTATCAGCAAAATTACGGAACAAATTATTCTAAACAGACTTAACTCTCACCTCAATAAATACAATATTTTAATTCCGGAACAATTCGGCTTCCGTGAAAAGCTATCAACTACTCACCAATTGCTCAGAGCGGTTGAATATATCGAGCAAGGTTTTGTAAACAAACAGAAAACAGCAGCAGTTTTCCTTGACATCCAGAAAGCTTTTGACAGAGTTTGGCTAGACGGCCTTATTTACAAACTCATAAACTACAATGTCCCCCCACACCTAGTCAAAATTATCACATCCTACCTCAGCTTTAGATCCTTTAAAATAAAGATAAATGACGCTTTTTCAGATGTTAAACCCATACATGCTGGGGTACCGCAAGGATCTAAACTGGGGCCGATCTTATTCTCTATTTTTATTAATGATATCCCCAAACAATTCAACACCATGTTGTGTATTTACGCAGATGATACGGCAATACTAGCTAGAAATAAAAACCCTAACTATATAACTTTAGCGATTAATAGGCACTTAAAAGCTCTTGAAGACTGGTTCATAAAGTGGAAAATTGAAATAAATGCAAGCAAGACTGAAGCCATATTTTTTAGTAAAAATAATGTAATTAAAAAATTCCCTCTTCTTAAAATCAAAGATCAAGTCATCCCGTGGTCTAAGGAATGCAAATACTTAGGAGTCATTTTAGACAGTAAATTAACTTGGAAACCCCATTTTATTTATATAACCAAAAAGTTTCGAGACCTAACTCGTAAATTTTATCCCTTAATTTCTCGAAACTCCAAAATGAATAGAGACTATAAAATACTTATTTACACTGCTTATTTGCGGCCAGTAATCACTTATGCTTGTCCTGTGTGGGGTTACGCTGCCAAGACAAATTTAAAATTAGTTGAAAGACTACAAAATAATCTAATTAGAAATATTTGCAATATGAAATATTACATGCACAATACCAATATGCACATGTGTCTCGATTATCCCCCTCTCAAAAAATTCATTAAAAGTCTGGCTACAAAATTTTACAATAGCCTAGATTTAATCGACAACCCTGCAATAAATGATATCCCTAAGTATATCCCCACGACTAAAGTTAAAAGACCCAGGAACATACTCCTATAATTATGTTCTCAGCTAAATTTCAATAACTTATTTTACTCAATAGACTATTGCTTTATCCTATATCTATAACTTTAATTCTCCTAATGTTGGAAATGGACTAAGTCAAGGCAGCATACCCCCGCACCTTCCCCAACTCAATAGCCAATCGCAACGAATCCTGACAATGCTCCACCTCACCTCCCCACCTAACCAGCTAATCTCTCTTATACCCGTTGCTCCTCAATTTCTCGCATTACTTCGAAGACGATCATGGCAAAGATATGTACCGCCATGCAACTAACATCATATCAGGAACGAGGATAAGCCCCTGGCGGGGCTAGGTGCCTCGTTAACCCAACCACAATCAGCTGAAGCTAAACGGTTCGGAGTTTGTTCGAACACCTTTCTTGTTCGAGAATAAAAAAGGAATAGTTGAAAATTTTCCCGTGAAAGCGTTGACGAAGAAAGTGAAGCCCAGCAAAACTGAAGGTTCGTAACAATATGTAATTCTCCAATTTCTACAATATTTCAAATTTGTGGAGCATCAGAAATGAAGAGAAAAACAAAATCAAAATTGATACAAGATGATACTTCTTTACAGAATCAAAACTGAATTAAACAAGGTAATGAGTAGAAACTAAAATCTGAAAGAATGGAATATTATTATATTTTGAAAAATATATAATTCTCCTATTTTACAGCATTTTAAAATCCTAGAACATCAGAAATGAAATGAAAAAGTCAGTTCAAAATATCTACTAGATGGCGGTTCCAATACAAAATCAAAATATTTAATCGAAGCAGTGAATGACTACTAACATATGAAAATATTAAATAATATATAGTTTTCAATCATAAATAATAATTCAATTTATACAGTATTTTAAAATTCTGTAACGTCAGAAATAAGGCGAAAAATCTGCTCAAAATGTCTTCTTCACACATAGAAAGCAAGCCTGTTGAAATAAAAGCTTTTAAAGTGCGACTATATTTAAAAAGTTTGAAATATGTATTCATACAGAGAAATAAATTATAGACTGATGAAATTTCATTTCTCTCGAGTCTTGCAATAATATCTCGGGGGAATTCACCGGAAAGTGAATTTTGACGTGGAAGCTCACTCAAAGCTTCAATTACGTTGAATTCCCAAGTGTTTCATCTGTAAAAGAGATTCGAAGCGTATAAGAGATACTTCATTTTCAAAAGCATTTTATCGCGAATACTTCTTTTACGATTTGAAAGGAACATAAAAAGATAAAATTGAAAAGAAAAAGGGAACTTCAAATATAACGAATGTGTTTTAACAATCTAATACTTTTACGATGAATTTGCTTCTGGAAGATAATTCAATTACTTTCCGTTGAATATTTTTGAAGGTATTCCCAAGTGTTCGATGATCAAATTTCAGGAGAATGTAGCTTAAAAGATTTAAGCGCTTAGTATAAGAATTTGTAAAATGCTTACGTTGTAAATATAAGAACAAGAACTGCATTGAGTTTCAATAGGTTAAAAATTTGCATTATCTCAGTTAATGAACACATTTTTATTTTTCATTTATAAGAAAATGCTGTAGGCGTGTTTTTAGATATAGAGGTTTTCAAACCCATAATTGATCTTTTGCATTAAATTTCTTTTGTAAGACATTCTTAACAATATAAATTATGTTTGAATGAATGAATGCATTTCTTTTGATTTTTAAGAAATTATTATGAAAAACACGTGATAATTGTTGGAATTTTAGAGCACACGCACACACAATAGAAACAGCAAACGAATTCATTTGTTTCAGCTTGACTTATTTGAGGACTACTGTATCACTAACCTCTATGTCATCTGGTAGGCAGGAACTTAATATTTTTTCCCGACTTGAAAAGGCTAGTTTTTAAAAAAATTTCTCAAGTTGTTCTTATTTGTACAAAATATCCTTGTTCTTCTTAACGTGTCGCAACTGTCTTGAAACTTTGATCTATGCATTTGTAATAGATTTTTCTTCATTAACTGGTTTTTTTTTGGCTGAACGAGTTATGTACAGAAAGCTGAGTAAAAGTATAATTATATTCAAATAATATTTTATTATGAAAATATTTGATATTTTTGAAAAAGGATGTCTTCATAAATTGATCGATAAAATAATGTCAATAAAAAACAAAAGGCTGAGTAAGTAACAGATCGTTACTAAAACATCTAAATTGCAAATTGATATATTGCATTTCCTTACAACATAAAAACCAACTGAAAAATAGCCCACAAATATGATGATTTTGTTCCATTCAACTTACAAATAAATTTTTAATTTGTTCCCTCTGCACGAAGATACAATATACTGTGTATCTTCGTAATGTATCTGAATATCTTCGTAAATGCATATACTTGCACAGTATACATATTTTATGATAATCATAAAATTGAATATTCTTATTCACGTTATGTTGTTCTTATTCGTGTTCACCCAGCGTGCACACACACACACACACTGTTCCGTTCTCTTAACGTTCGGGACTTATCCAGGATTATTTTGCCCAAAAAACAATGCAATCTGATTCATTCATATAGCGTCTGAAACTGATGAATTTGATGTTTATCACATTCGGTTTCGATGGTGATTCATGTAAAATAATTTAATCTAGCCAGCATACCTCTAATCTAGCTAAAATTTAACCCTTGGTATTGCAAAGTGTTCAACTATATTTCTTCACAAACTTTAAGATATTCAGAATATAGAAAAGTATCACGGGGATATCATAGAATATAATAAGTATGAAGGTTTTTTCAACTCATTGTATAAACTCTTTACTTTTATTACATTGCCATTGTAACAAGTTTGGTAGAATGTTTTGCTATCAGTTCAGTTATCATTTAGTGATGAAATTGAGATATGTGGCAATGCTCTCTTTTTAATAAATTAATGTCTCTCAACCTATGGTCTGTCAGAGGGACGGTATTAAAGCTAAAAAAAAGTCTTACCTATTTTTTTCTAAAATTTGCTTTATCATGTAACAAAAATTCTTCAAAACATACTTTTTTTTTACTCGAATTTTCAATTTTTCCTTGGAAAATCACCAGACACACCTCCTTTTAATTTCATAGATCAGAGGATTTGCCCCTATAAACCGGAGATTCAGATGGTCCTTATATAATTGTCAGCAGATTTCTACGAGTTGGGAACTTTCTAAATATAATAAGCAAATTATAATATTAAACTGAACTTGACTTATAATATTAACAAATATAATAAGCAGATTTCTGCGAGTGGGTATTAAGTCATCCCATTTCTATATAGCTGATTTTGTCCCTTCTCCCCCATCTTTTCTGGGATAGAAAAGCATTGGACACAGATTCTAGATATCTTTTGAAATATCATATAATGCATAAATCTTTTACTGAGGCTTTTTTTAATGACTGCAACTGTATCTATTTGCAATCAATGGGCGAGGGACACAGGACTTATAATTATATAAAAGTGAGAAACAAATAAAGTAATCTGATTTTCGACAGAAAGTCTATACTAGTATTATAAATGGGAAAGCTTCGATGTTTTGGATGGATGCATGGATGTTTGTTAATCAGGCCAGAACGGCTCAACGGAATTGAATGAAAATTATTACAAATATAGATTATAGTCACGAATAGAACATAGGCTATTGAGTGGCTCATTTTTTATTCATTAAAAACTAACTTTCGCGCCAAAAAGCTGAGGCCAAATCCCGCTAAAGATGAGTAAGGCTCCACTTTTTTTCCCCAACAGAAATAAGCGTTGTCTTAGCAGAATTTCGGCCGATTATTTCAAACGATTTTATTTATTTTCTTAATGTTTGATGCTTGTAAAATCACATGTTGTTAATGAATCGATCTTTTGGATTCATTCTGAAGTACTTTAAATGAAAAGAAAACAGAATAAAGGAAATTAAAAATTTCTAATCTGCATTACGTTACCCGTACTGGCGTAGAAAAGTCAAACATGTGCGTTACGCCAACTGGCGTTGAAAGTTCGCACAGGATAGTTGACAACGGTGTTTGCATTCAAATCAAAAGTTGAAAAATGATGTGTATAATATTATTATAGCTATCCCCATCTCGATCCGTAAATAAAATGGATTTGATCGGACTTGATTTGCTGTTTTTTAATTTGGGTATACAATGTAAATAAATGGTTTTGACGTGGGTTGTGTGTTTTTGTTATTAAATTGTATTTAAGTTATATATTTTTCGTATATGCTTATGCTTTTAAATGCATCATTTTTAGGTTAGGTTTAATATTTGTTTTTTTTTATTTGGCGTTTTTTGATAGTTTTTCATCCATATGTATCAAAATTTCTACGCGAACGGAGTCACGGGTAATAGCTAGTAAAAGGTAGGCTTTCTCTACATCAAATTAAATTGGTCAGTTATATACTACTTGTTTTCAAACATTAATCTAAATGTTTTTCAATGAAATCAACTCAGTTTACTACACATAAAATGCGTCACCACAATTTAAACAATACGAATGATTCTTTTACTGTTTCAAATAACTATTTAAATTTTTTGCAATATAGTTATATATGTTTCGCATATGCTTATGCTTTTAAATTTCCACTCAAACAGAGTCACAGCAAATAGCTAATCGTTTATAAAAGAATCAAATGAATACACAAATGAGCGAACAAGAAACGTATCAATAAATCCTTTTATTTTTTGCAAATTCATTTGACTAATTTACTCTAGTGTGGTAAGGCACTGATCACCTCCTAAACGGAGGACTCTAGTTGTCCATGGCAGTTCAGTGGGGAAAGTGCAAGAACAATTTCTTCTGCCTATAGATAGCCATTCAAAATCTTCAACTGAATTCCATACAACTCATAGATATCTTCCAGGTGACAATTCAAGAGTATGTCATTGACCATAACGTACAGAAATGCATATCTTTGTACGACAGTCTTTATTTTATTGTAATTGACGAAGCTAAGGTAATAATATCACTGATTAGATTAAAGAATCTATGTCTAATTTTAAAAATATTTGTATTGCTATTGTGTACTTCTGTCATACTTCCCATGTCCTAGAAGTAGATTAATATTTTTTCAATTTCTATGTTATTTCAAGTGTTTTAGTAGATTATTTGATACTGTTAAAAACTGTTATGGTTAAAAAGATTTTATGGAAACGAAAATGTGTGCTTTCAGATTCAATTTATAAACACTAATAGAAATAGAATTTAAAATTTGTCGTTAACTAATTTCTTATTATTTTTGACTGTTTTAATTAATGATGTTCGAATTGTATCTATAGTATATGTAATATCGACTTATGAAAAAAAGTTTTCAAATATTAAAAATCTTTTCAGCCATATTTCTTTTAATATTAATAAAAATGTAATTTAATGTTATTTTTATTGAAATCCCTTTTAATTAAAAGTTTGAATTTAAATTCTAATTTATATTCCATTCTCTTAAAAATTTTGAATTGTAATTACTTTTTGATGAACTATTGGTTTTTCGAATGTATGTAATCAAAAAATTTCATTTTGAAAAAAAATTAAGTTGATATAAATTTTTATCATTTTTAACTTAAAATATTTTAGAATATATTTATGCAAATAATTTTAATGCAAATAAATTTATATTCATAATTCTTACGAATTCAAATACACTGTGAAAGCACTTTTTAGTATTTTGTTATAAATTATTTTTCTAGATAGTTGGTGTTTATTATATATCTTTTGGACACAAAAATTAGGAATTTTACTTAACTTCGAACACATTTTAATGTGATATATTATTCTAATAGAATGAAAACAGAACCTTAAAATTGATACTCGCCAATTGGGTGACAAAATCAAGAGATTTTTCTATAAAATAAATAAATTAGTTCATTGAATAAGTTACTACAGAATCTTCTGATTTAATTAGTTATTTCTACATGTATTAAGTGTATAAATATTTCATTTCCTTATACGTAGTAGATCAGCGTTTCTCCAACAAATAAAATAAAAACTGTCATACAATTTCAAAAATAATTTACAGCATTTTGGCAAGCATATTTCATTATTATGAGATTTAGATAACAAAGAAAATAAGGTAACATATCATACATATCTAATATATTAAAATATTATTTTGTATAATATGAAAAATTCATTATGATAAATTAATTCAAGAAATTTTATTTTTGATTAAACTTTCCAATTGAATTCTAGCACAACGAGTTACTTGAAATTTCTTCAGATTTCTTCAAAGTATTATTATTTACTCCAAGTTTATATCAGAATTTACTTTTCTTTTAGACAAAAACTGTGTTAAAAACATATATGTGTATGTATATGCTTTATACATAATTTTAAAAAGTTTTTGACTGAATTTAGCTTTATATATGTTTCAAGTCATTTCCAAAAATTCTAGATTTGAACTTAAAATGTTAAAAATCTTATTTTTTTTAATTGGATGAGTAAAGTAAAAATTTTAAGGTTAATATTTCATATGATGAAAAGCCTTTTTCATTACTAATTTATAAAAGAAAATTCTGAAGTACTTTTTGGCAAAAAAATATATATTTAAAATTTCCTATTTATTTTTTTTTATTTAAAATTTTTTAACAAATAAGTGAGGAGTATGAAAAAATAAATAACGTGTAGATTTTTAGTAGTAATTTTTAGATGCACATATTTTGGAGAGGACTTAGCTGTTTTGAATAAAAATATTGATGAATTTGCAGTTACATATATGCTTAACAATGCAAATGATTATGAGTATTAAAAAATGTTAAAACATATCTTGAGTTGAAGAAAACAAATACTATTAAATTCAATAGATGCATTTCCAATAGTAGTGGTATAATTTTAAAATGTTTTCAGTGTAAAATTCTACAGACATTTGATAAATAATATATTTAGTACATAAAAATAATCTTCCAAAATTTAAACAAAAGGCTAAGAAACTTTAATAAATATGTGATAAAATACATCAAATATTTGAGTATGGTTTCTTAAAATGTTTGATTAAATAATTAAAATAAATTTTCAAAATTTAGAGGAATTTATTTCAGATATTTTATGCACAACTATGAATTAAGGTGATATATTTAGACATTAATGATTTCTATTTTAAAGAACTGATACTTTCTTTTATTTAAACAGAAATACCCATCATATTTGTAAAGAATACTTAATATATTTTTTAAAAAATAATCAATGTACATGAAATTATAATTGGATTGGCCTATATATTTCCAATAATTCCGAAAATAATGCATCTAAATGACTAGATAATTAAATTTTGTTAAAGTATATAATTTCAAAATTCAATGACATTGAAAACTGCTTGTTTTTTGAAATATTTTATCGAAATATTTGAAATATTTTTGAAATGAAATATTTGAAATTTTCTTTCAAAGAATTAGACGATATTGCTCATTTTTAAAAGAAATTTTTAAAACTCCAATTCCTAATAATTTATCCGTTTGCACTCTGAAAAGTGGCTAGATGCATAACTATGCAATTAATACAAGTGCTTGTTTATTGTTCCAAAAATTAATATATAATTGCTTAAAGTTGAATTATCTCGAAAAATTAATCTACGTCCTTTTACCATTTTGCAAGCCATTTTAATAATTAAAAATTGAAAAATAAATAAATAAAGCGTCAAAATGATACACCGTCTTGAATGGTGTCTGATAAAAGTAATCGGAGTGCAAAGGGTTAAAAATAGAAGCACAATTTGGGTTTCCAAATTTTAGCATTTTGCCATTTCATTCTATTTTCAGTTTCTATACACTAAATTAATAGAATTTCTTAGTAACTAATATCATGGAATGTTTCGAAGTTATTTAAATCTGTACAGAAAACAATATACTTTAATCTTATATTTTAAAAATTAATTTTAAATCTATCGACGTTTCTCTTTTATCAATCTCTGTAAGGCACTTCATTCTGAGAATAATACATTAATATTTTGAGATAATTTTCTACTTTACAATTTACTCACAAGTTTCTGTTTTGTAATGATCATTTGATTATGAAGCATTGGTAGGTAGAAACAGCTTGTAATCGGGACAATTTTTAGGTGTAAGAAAACAAAGGTAATAACAATCATTTAAGGAATTTTGCAATCGGTTTCTTAACGATAAAGAAGGGAACACACATATTGAGGACGTCTTGCTTCTGCACAAGATCGAACTTTTGTCAGGAACAATAAATTTGCAATCATTTTCTCATTGCAAACAAAAAATCTTTGGCAGTTAGTCCGTTTTCTCAATTTTCGGTATAAATGATTTCAGCTCCTCGATCGTGAAGATGAGATTCGATGACGATTGTGATGATGAAGCATGAGGAATCGATATATCGAGCATCGACTAAGAAGCTAATCTCTCCAGTTTTGTTGGGTCATAGTTTTGAACGAGCCATTTCTGTCTCGGGCTGCCGCTGCAGGGGTTCATAAGCACCGATTGTTTATCCGGTGACAGTTCCATACACTTTCGGCTGCTTGCCTGCTGTATGCTGTGAAGCTGAAACAGACAATAAGAAGCACTAATGAAGCAGATATTATAAAAAGGAAGTAAAATGGTACTAATATTAGTAAGAAGAATATATTCATGGTCGCATAAATTGATGGACAGTCTCAGAACTGAGGGCCGCGGTGGCATGGTGGTAAGGTCTCAGCTTCGGAACGGGAGAGTTTAAGGTTCGAGACTCGATTTCACCAAAGATCCGTCGTGTGAGGGGGTCTCTTGCACGTTAAATCTGTCAGGCCAAAGTCATCCTGCTGGTGTGGTGTGGAGAGGGGGATGCCACTTCAGTTGTCGTCCTCGTCATCTGACCGTGGTTCAAAATTACGAGGTCCGTCCCAAAATAGCCCTCGTGTTGGTTTAAACGGGACGTTAATATAACTGAACTGAACTGAACTGAATATTTTGACAAATATTTATAATAAGGCGCTAGTTTAGAGGCACATCATGATTCAAGTCCATATATAAATAATAGTAGTTCATGATTTATTTAATTTTTTTTAAATTTATAATGGTAAAATTTCATTATTGATTACTCTTTTACTCTTATCAAATGTGTCGTCAAAGTTGTTTTACAAAGGAGTATACCTGATTACAATCTAACGAATATTTTCAGCTAAAAAATTAACTTGATTCAATCTTATAGTTATTTATTAATATATCAATTAATAATAAGATTTTAGTCAAATGTTAACTTTATATGCATAATAACTAGTTTTGGTTCATTTTTGAAAAATAAAATTGATTGCAAATATCTCTAAGTTTACAATTAGATGGTGCATCATGATTTAAGTCTATATATAAATGATTGTAGTTCATGATTGTTCATTGTTTTTTTTCTATATATTTGTTTATTCGGACATATAGTATCGCTGTGACCTGGTGATAAGTTTTCAGGTGTGAGAACCATTTTGTAAGCTGGTCTAGTTAAATCCGTCGCACTGAAAAATCAATCCCTGGTGTGGTGTGGAAGCTTTAAGAGGGTGTTGCAAGATGAGGCATCTGCCTCGTCATCTGAACTCTGCTTAAATTTACGAAGTTCATCCCAACATAGACCCAGTGTTGAATTTAATGTAACATAATTGAATCGAACTTAAACTGAACCCCAGGGAGTTGTATTATATGATGAGCCATAAAGTTTATTCTCTTTCAAATTTCTCGTCTATATTTTAACAATTCAGAGACTTCTTTTCGAATTTTCGTAATAAAACTCTGCAATATCTAAATAAATCATGCAGGGGGGAAGGAAAATGAGGCAGTAAACCCTCCAAGTTCATGGCAAATCCCCATAAAAGGAATCCCTTCTCTATTATATCATGCTTGCTGTGAATTTATATATAGTTTTGGTATTCGAAGTAGAATGAAGAAAGACAAGTATAAAAGTAGTATAAAATTTTGATACTTCTTTCGTCTGATTAAGAAGTAATATGGATCAACAATCCCAACCGCAAATGGATAATAAAATTACAATTTTCTAATTCCTTGCTTTTTCAAAATTATTGTGTGAATATATACAGATGAATAAACAAGTAGACAGACGAACACACCTTTGATAAAATCCAAATTTATCTGATATTTGATACGATGAATTTTTAAAAAATCAAATAATAACAACAAAAAAATAATACAGAATTTTGAAATTTGATATAGAATAAGCAATTATAAAATAAAGTGCTGAAAGAATAATGATCAAGGAATTATTTATTATGTCTTGTAAAGAAATTTTTTTAAATAATAAATACAATCCTTCAAATATTAAATGGATTAGAGATTTATAATTATTTTTAAATATTTTATTTCTCAAGATGAAATCAACAGCACAAAGGATGTGAACAACTGAATTGTCTTAATCTTAAGAGATGATTGGAAGAGATGATTCATTAAGATTAATCAATCATCTCTTAAGATTATTGATTAATCTTAAGAGATAATTATGGTTTTATATTGAGATTATTGGAAAAATCAGAAAATCATATTTTTAAGCTTATCCTTATCTTAAACTTAAAATTGATTTTTCCAATCAACTCGATATAAATAAATAAAGCTTTCCACTAATTTCTAAATAAATGATTTTTTGATAGAAAGCAACGGCTATTAACTTAGTGTCACAGTAGTTAAAATAAATTTAATCATCATTTAACTTATATTAAAACAAAAACTTATGCCTATTTTTTTACATAAGCAACAAAGAAATAACAGTTATAAAATATCTATAACAACTATATATACGTCTATAACAACTATAACTAACAAATAATACTATGTAAATAACAACTAACTTAACAGGCATAGTGTAACCTTTCACCAACAGCATTGGTGAGATTCTTGGTTATTCAGGTATTATTATTATTACACCAGCTATTATTTCAGTTATACAAGCAGATTTTCAGTTATTCATAAAAATAGTGGTTTATTGAAATTTTTGATCAAAAATATCAAAGTAACTGTTCAGATCTCTGTTCTTCAATTCGTGCTTACATTTGGATCGTAGATCCACTCCTGGTTTCCACCTGCTCCGTGACACGGGTAGAGGATCACATCTCCACCGGAGTAATCCAGGCAGGCTTCGTCTCTCTTAATCTCGCCTTCCTTGCTGAACATCCAGTACTGAAAGAAGAGACAAGTAATATTGTACTTAAACACACAAATCATTAAAACAAGGGAAGTTCAATAATCTAAAATATAAATATGAATTTTAGTTTGTTCGTATTTCATATGTTGCAGTGCCGTTCATCCGATGGCTATAAAATTTTGCCAATTTTAATGGCATAGTGCAATTATTATACCTAATATATAAAACTTTATTAAATGACGTTTTATAAGTTTAAATATTTCAACTTATACACTGAAGTGACAAAAGTCATGGGATGACTGTTAATAACATGTCGGTCCTCCTTTTACCCGGCGAAGTGCAACAACTCGACGTGTCATGGAGTCCACAAGTCGTTGGAAGTCCTCTGCAGGAATATTGAGCCATGCTGTTTGTATAGACGTCCATAATTGTGAAAGTGTGGATGGTGCAGGAGTTTGGGTATGAACGGACCTTTCGATGATGTCCCATAAATGCTCGATGGGATTCATATCGGGTGATCTGGGTGGCCAGATCATGCCTTGGAACTGTCCGGAATGTGCTTCAAACCAATCGCGAACAGTTCTGGCCCGGTGACATGGAGCATTGTCATCCATAAAAATCCCATCGTTGTGTGGGTACGTGAAGTCCATGAATGGCTGCAAGTGATCTGCAAGCAGCTGAACATAACCATTTCCAGTCAATGATCGGTTCAGTTGCACCAGAGGACCGAGTCCATGCCATGTAAAAACAGCTCACACCATTATGCAACCACCACCAGCTTGAACAGTGCCTTACTGACAGTTTGGGTCCATGGCTTCGTGGGGTCTGCGCCACACTCGAACTCTACCATCAGCTCGTAACAACTGAAATCGTGACTCATCTGACCATGCCACGGTTTTCCACTGGTCTATGGACCAGTCAATATGCTCACGAGCCCAGGAGAGTCGCTGCATGCGATGTCGTGCTGTCAGCAAAGGCACTCGAGTTGGTCTTCTGCTGTCATAGCCCAAGGAAGACAAATTTAGCCGCACAATCCTATCGGACTCGTCCCTCGTACGTCCCACATTGATTCCTGCAGTTATTTGACGAAGTGTTGCGTGTCTATTAACACTGACCATTCTACACAAACGTCGGCGGTCTCGGTCGTTAAGTGCAGGTGGTCGCCCACTGCGCTGTCCATGATGGGATGGGATACCTGAAATTTCGTACTCTCGGCACACTCTTGATACTGTGGATCTCGGAATGTTGAATTCACTAACGATATCCGCATTGGAATGACCCATGCGTCTAGCTCCAACTAACATTCCACGTTCAAAGTCTGTTATTTCTCGTCGTGCCGCCATAAATCACGAAAAATCTGTTCACATGAATAACTTGAACACAAATGAAAGCTCTGGAAAACGAACTGCGCATTTATACTTTTTCGCTGCGATAGTACTGCCATCTGTATATTTGCATATTGCTATCCCATGACTTTTGTCACTTCAGTGTATAAACATTGTACTTAAATTTTGAGTTTAAATTCTTGCCTTTTTTTTCTAATTTATGACCATTTATTAAGTTGTAATCTGCAACTGTTTATTCCAAACAAAAATTTGTTTCAAATGTAGCAGTGTTAGAATCTGTTACATGTATCGACTTTTCTTACCATTATATATCAGAATTTATTTTTTTAAAATTAATTAATCTAAAACAAAGATGGAAGACAACTGTTGTTTTCTGTTCCATTTTAACAATTTTTCTATTTTTGACCAAAAAAAAAATTGACAAATAAGATACATTCCCAGAAAGAGCAGACATTATGCTGCTCTAAAAGCTTTTGATTATTTCCACATATCTCAAAAACTATTTCATAGAAATTGATAATATTTGACATACTGATATTTCAGATATTTTTTTCTTCATTTTCTATCCAATAATTTTTTACTTGGGAATTTAAAAATTAAATAAAAATTCAAAATGCGCTTCCTTATTTTTAAAATTGCATATCTTTAGTTTTGCTTATTGTGTAATTCACTGTAAACTAAGAATTATAGGGAAAACTTTCTTATAGTTTGAAACGACAAATCTCATTTAACATTTGGAATACAAACTTCCAATTACTTATAAACTCTTTACCCAAAATTATGAAATGTTTTATATATTTGAGCTATTTTAATTTAGATGACAATCTGTATTTGAAATTGTGTACTGCTCTTTGAATGAATTAAATTTCATTAAGTCTACATATGCAGATGACATTTGAAATGAAATAATTCTTCATATAATTATACAAAATACATTCTTACAGATATCAACATTTACAGCTTATTATGAAATAGTTAATTTCGGAATAACTATTTCATATTTGGATGCTTTTTATTGATTATAAATAAAAATGGTAAATTATAAATTTCCACAATGGTGTTTTAAACTACAGTAAACATCTGGTTCATCAAAAATTCATTCTACAAAATTTACATTTAAGGTGATAAAACACATTTGACATAAATTAATTTCAGTTTTTTCTTTAAATTTATTAATCATGTTTAGCCTTCACTTAGGTGCAACATTCGACTGATGTCTAATATGGCACGGACTCCAAACTATAAGTGTTTCTTAATTGCTACCCTTCAAAACTAAAATCAAACGTCACTTTTTTTCCTGTTGTTCAGAGTTGTGAAAACTTGGCGAACCTTTCAACAATTGGCGATAATTTCAGAGGCTTGTGACAAACGCCATATCGTAATCTTAATTTTAATCAATAAAATTGTCTAAAAGAGGATTGATCATCAATGGAGATATCTACTTACTTGATTGCCACCTTGACTATGGCAAGGCCACAGACCAATTGGTTTGTGGAAATCGTCTCTTTTAGCAGCACTATCTAAGCAGGTGTCTCCACCGTCGCCAAGATTTCGTATCTGGAAAAGGAGTTAGCAAAAGCAAAGTGCATCAATACAATTTCACTGACTAAAAATGACAAACTTTAGAACGCATTTATTTCAAACATACTGAGAAAATTAACATACTCATTTGAATATATCCTTGGGTAAGCATATTAACATGCTCATTGGAATACCCTGGATAAGCATATTAACATGCTCATTGGAATACCCTGGGTAATCATATTAACATGCCCATTTGAATATCCTCCTGGGTAATCATATTACTATGCTCATTTGAATATCGTCCTGGGTAAGCCTATTAACATGCTCATTTGAATATTCACCTGGGTAAACCTACTAACATGCTTATATTATTCTCCCGGGTAAACAGATAATTGATGATGAATGCTTATTTTCGTAATATTTTAAAGGTGTTACATTAATTTAAATATTAAATTTCTAGTATTTTTTTACTATCCTACTCTTGCAGATACTTTAATAGGACTAATTATCTGAAATGAAATGACCCACGTTGCCAAATGCAAGATTAATTTTTAGAAAAAAATGTAATTACTCGGAAAATTTTGCAATAATTAAATTTTGACTATTTGAAAAGTATAAAATTTTCTTTCAAAAATCCTCTTTCGTTTTATTTTTTTAACAGAACCGATATCTGGAGACTTTAAAAAAGACTCGTTATATTAGGTGTGAACTCTAACTATCAAAGATAATCAAGATTAACATTGTCTGTACGATTATATCTTATATAAAAAATATATTCTTAGAATTTTATGCATATTTAGCATATAAAAATAATAAATTTCAACAAATTCAATTAAATAATTCTTCAAGGAAATAAATTTCATAAAAACTGAACCCATAAGCACAACTTTACTAGTAAATACCAACAAATTCAATAATAAAATTCTTTGAGGAAATAAATTTCATAAAAATTGAACCCAAAAGCACAACTTTAATAATAAATATCTACAAATTCAATAAAAAAAATTCTTTGAGGAAATAAATTTTATAAAAATTGAACCCACAAAAGCACAACTTTTATATTCAGTGACTTCAAAAAACTATCTCTTTCACTGCTGCCAAATCTCAACAGGAAAATTTCCCACGGGTTTCAAAAATGGATGCTTTTATAGCATTTCCAATTCACTTCATTTCAAACCTCTAAATCGGTCCACAAATCTTCACACGCCAAACGAATAGTAACCCGAGAAGGAACCCGCAAAGTTAAAATTCAGTGAGTGTTCCACCGTTAAATGCTGAGGAACAAAAGTAGGCATCAGACTTCTTTAAGGAAAGACCCCCCCCCTTTCACTCCTGCTAACCCCCCTCCCCCCAAAGAATAAGCGGATATCTGGAGGAGAAAAAAAAGATCCCCAAGAAAATGGATTTTCTTTAACGCCACTTCTTAAGCCACTTTTATGTAAAGTCGAATCCAAAGATAGGGATGGAAAAAAAGAAAAAAAGAATATTTTAGTTTCAACACTTGAGTGCGCACCAATCCTTCAATGGATGAATGAAGGGGGGGGGTGTATGAAAGGGGTATTGGAGGGGTCTTTAGCTGATCTTTATATGCAGACGATTTTTATTTAAAAAAGCTGGTGCGTACTACGAATTCTGCACGCATAGCGAATGCACCCCCAAACCCAGATTGGAAGGATGGATGGTTCCAGGATCTTCACCCCCTACATCCCCCGAATGCTTGGGGCGGCGAAGAAGACGAATATCAAGTAATACTCGTCTCAAAGTCGGATAGGGGTGGTCGTATAAGAAGAAAAAAAACATGCAGACGATAAGAATATATGCCCCAATACCCATGATAAATAGGCTGGGGAAATGTAAAATACAAAGTACACCTTACAAAATATATCCTGAATTGCAAAGCAGGTTGGGAGGGTTGGTGATATGAGTGTATGTATGTCTATGTCTATGAATTGGTAAGAGGTGGCGGGCATGCAAGAGTAAAAAGCATAGACCCTCTCATATTCTAATGTCCCCTAACGAGTGGGTAGGGGGGTATAAGCCTTTCGATGCAAAATGGAAGTTTTTTTATATTATTATTATTCTTTTCTGAAAAAAAGTGTGTTATTTCACCTGCTACCGAGAAGAGACAGGAGTAGACCGTAGGTAGTATTCTTTTTTCATAGCACTCTGCTGAAATGGAGGAGCTAAAAGCACTAGCCTTATTTTTAAAATTTTAAACCGTATGGGTGTATGCGGTTCATATTACTGAGCAATATTTATTATGCATTGCCTGGTACGTTTTAAGGAATTTTTAGAAATGGCTTCGGTTTCCATTTAAATTGGAATTTGCAGATGGGTCATAAAAAAGGATGGATAGGGTTTTTTCTGGGAGGGAGCATAAAAATGGGTTTTAAAAGTAGTTCGAGAAAGTTTATGAGTAAATAGAAGATGTTGTAAAAAATAATATAAAAATATACAAATCTAAGGAGAATATTTTTTTTGAAACTGGTGACCATTTCTCATTGTTATTTTTCATCGTGGTAAAAAAATTTCTAATAATATTTTGTTTCTAATCTTATTAAAATGAATATGATATATAAAAAGTTAATTACATGTTGCTTTATTTTAATTGATAAGTTAAAATCCCATTTAATATTTTTTTAAAATCAATGTTTTTTACTGGATTTTCTAATTCTAAAATGTGCTTTTCACTTTAAATTTCTATTTATTTTTAAAAAGTTTAATATATAGACATAGTGAGATGTATTTTAAATATAATAAAACGTGTTTTTTAATTTGAAGCAAGATATTAAAGAATACGGATTTTTTAAACATATTTTCACATTTGTAGCAATCCCAATGTTAAACTGACGGCAACAGATAATTATCTACTTAATTCTTTTGTATTTATCCTATTAATGACCTTTGACCATAATTTTCAAGGACATTTACTTAGCAATGTCAACGTATTCAAATAGATTTTGGTGTATTTTGCGCAATCGGAACATTTTAATACAATGTATTTTATTTTTCACAAAAAAAGGTAGGGAATTATATTAATTATATAGGAATAACTGATATATTTTTAAAGAAAAATAATTAATTCATTATTTTGAAAAAGTGTTTTAATAATTTGTAATTGGAGACATGAAATTCCTCAAGTGGCCAAAGGCATAGAGTCAAAATGACACCATTTTTTTAAAAAAATCTTTTTAAAACAGCATTGAAATTTATTTTGAAAGCACGATTTATTCTAAAAATCATGTAGCTACCAAAAATATTAATATTGAAAATGCTAAATGTTATAATAATAAAAGTTGGAAAGATTTTATAAAAAAACCCTAAAAAATGTTTTACTGGGAATTTACGAGATTTATATTTTTGATTGTTTTGACTTTATTTATTTAATAGATTATACTGAATATTTACTAGATTTGTATAATGGAATTACACTACTGCTAATTTAATAACTATTAGAATTTAACAAATAAAAAAGCTGATAATCCAATATTTTAAAATATTATTTTAAGAATATTTCTTTATTCTTCTTGCAATATTTAAATTAAAAGCAGTTTCAGATACAGCAGGGAGTCAGTGACTCCATTAATAATAATAAATAACTTAGAAAAAGAATATCTCGGTGATATGCACGTGTTCAGACTTAGACTTTTGCCAACAGACTTCTGAAAGATCAACTTGAAGGTATTGAATAGATGATTACATTCATGGACAAAATGTCACGTGATAGTCAGAGCCAATGAACAACGTGAAGTCGTTTTTATTCCGGTCTCTAGTTACGGATTAAAATGGGTTTTTTTTTAATATTATGATTCATTTCTTCATTTATGTATAGGAATATTATTTGAGTTGCGTGAATATAAATAAAATGAGTTATTACTAAATGGAAAGTTTTAATACAATAATAGATACGCATATGTAAAAGGAAAGATAAAAAAAAAAGGAAATGGGTAATGTAATTTTCCTATTGCTTCAATTTATAATTTCAAAATTAAGCTGAATTAAATTGAAACCTAAGTTATAGCTATCAGTTTTACATTTTATATATGCACTAATTAAAAAAAAATAATTCAAACTTGCACTTCCACCACTTTTAAACACATACAAAATACAAGGACAGTTCACAGTAACAGAATTTGAGCAAAATCAATGGAAACTACATATTTAATATAAATAAAATCTACACAACTAATTTTATTTGAGTAATATACGCTTTGATAATCACACATGTTGAGCAAAATGTTATCACAGAAATTAATATATCTCAAACACTACTTAAAGCACCTTCAGATATGGAAAATTTTAAGAAATAAAGTTTTGATTTTTTGATATATTTTTAAGAATTCGAAAAATATTAAATGATATTAAAAAAGTGGATTGAACAACTTGCATATTTTTAGTCTGCTAATAACAAATTCAGTTTGAGCTCCATAATGTTGCTTTTAAACATTTTTCAATTTTTTGAGATATATATAATGGCAGGAGCATTATAAAATTCAAGAAAAAAAGTGGAAAATGTAATATATACATAACAATATATATAAATATAACTTAAACACCATTCTTTTATCACCAATGCAAAATTCTAAATTCTCAAACATTAAATCGTAATAAAGTGAATTCAGTATGAGTCCCACAATTTTATTTTTAATCATTTTATAATTTAATGAAATAGACAGAACTACATCTGCCATAGAAAATTCTTGAGGGGAAAATTTTTTATGAATACACAATAATATTTAGAAAATCTATATTTTAATTACCATTGTAAAATTCTAAACTCTTTAAAATTAATGTGTATTATAGTTTTATTTTTTTTAATTTTAAGAAAGTATTATTAAACAATGATTTATCAATCTATGAAATAACTTTCAATCCATCGGATTGTCTGGAAACTACGTGTAATATTAATGTAACATTTTCGTTCCAAAATAAAATGAAATTATTATAAGATTATTAACATAAGATATTAAATTATACTTAACCAATTATTTCATCTGATAATTTAAAAAAATTGTGCTACTTAATATTACCTCATAAAATATTAGCGAAATTAGAATATTTTGTAATTTTTTTAATCTGAAGTTTTTTTTTAATTTTAAGAAAGTATTTCGAGACAATGATTTATTAATCTATGAAAAAACTTTCAACTCAATGAGTTGTCTGGAAATTACGTGAAATATTAATGTAACATTTTCTTTCCAAAATAAAATAAAATTATTATAAGATTTCTTATTGTAATTACAAAAATCTTAAATTATATTTCAACGATCATTTCATTCTGCTAGTTTTAAAAAAATTATGCAATTTAATATTACCTCATAAAATATTAACAAAATAAGAATTGTATTTTTTAAAGATGGAAACAACAAAACTAAGCAATCATTTAATAAAAACAATAAAATAATTTAAAAATAAAATATATTTCATAAACATACTTTCAAGAAGTAAAGAACAATTCAAATTTAAGAACATTTTTTAAGACAAAAAAAGTAAATGAACAAAGTCGTCTGCGTGAAATGAAAGAAAACTTACGTGAACTCATTCTTTGAAAAATGAATAAAAAGAAGAAAAAATAAATTAGTGCAACATTATATGATAAAATTATTACTAAAAACAACAATTTTGAAAAGAAAAAAAATCAGAAGCCATTCCGAAGAAGGAAGAAAGTAAGAAAAGGAAATCCGAAAAGTGGTTGGGACTAAAAGTTTTCGATAAAGACCAGAATTTAATGAAGAGAAAAGAAAATATTCTATTCAAAAATCCATTTTCTTCCATTAAGGGAAATTGCATGGAACTTAAGAAGATGATCAAGGAAACAGAAAATTTTCTATAAGGAGTGAGCAGTTAGAAGCCTTAGTTTATAATGTAGCAGACAAAATTACTTTCATCGTTATAGTTAAAAGCTAAATTTATTTTCTTAGCAAAATTTGCAGTTATTTTTTTAGAATTAAGAAGCGCGTAATCTATGGTTTCTGCATTTTAGTAACTATATTCTTTAATGATGAACGGTGGTACTAATCTTCAGGTTAATGGAACCAAGTAATATAATTTTTAAAAAAATACAATTCCTACTTAGGTCAATAAAGAAATTTTTTATTGCAGTTACTTTTTATTAAATAATTATAAAAAATTGATTGGTTTTCGTAAGAACTGAACTCTCATTCTTCACCTTCAAGTAAAAGATACTGAAATCCTTGCATTTTGCTGTCCGTTGATTTCAATTTTCATTGATTTTTCTAAAACTCTGTTTTAAATATTAAATATTACTTAAATTTAATGAATGAATTAATATTTGAAAAACAAATTGTATTCACATCGAGTGTCATCCATTACAAGTTTTAAAAAATGTACTTTGTGCTCCAGTGGATAAATAAAACGTATTTTATTAACGATTAAAAATTTGAACTATCTATGAATATATAGGGAGAGTGTGAACTAATAGAAGGAAATGAAACTAATAGTAGTACTCATCTTCAGGGTAGGGGAAAAAACTGTAAGCCAATTTTTTAAACAATAAAAAAATGAAGCAAATACTAAAAGCTATTATTAATTGAATGATTGAAAAGATTATCTTAAATAGTTTTCAGATATTATTATCTTCTAATTTCAAACAAATTGTTTTGAAAGTTATATAAAGTATAAAATTGTTACAATTTTTTAAAATGTAAATAATATGCATTTTAGTTTAGAAATGTGGATAAATAATTTTTAAAAATTGCTTTATAGAAACAAATAAAGAGTAGAAAAATGAAAGTTTATTTAAAATTTAAGTTCTATTTAAATGAAAGTTATATTTAAAGGACAGTCAAGAGTAAAAATATAACACTATTTGGAGTATGCTCTAACATAATCTGCATTTCAATATGTTAGAACAATTAAAAATGATTTTCCAAAAAATATCTTTGGAGCTGCATATCATTTTGGAACATTTTACAAGGTGTATTGGAGCATCTATCATAAGTTGAAAACAATAAGGAGCAAAATAGAAGGATAAAATTTCTAAAATATAGTTTTTTTATTTAAAAGGCTTAATAAGTATTTATATCAACGATTAGATCAATAAAATAACTTTAAGCAGAAACAAATCACAAATGTAAATCATACGCTTATCTTAAACAAATATATTCCTTATTCTACAATATAATCTTTTTATAGCTTGTTAAATCATAACATTAATCAAGAAGAACTTATCAAAAATTGTTCGCCATAAATGATTCTTCATTATTTGATATTTTAGTCCTCAATTTGAGTCAATTTAAACACAATAACGGAAAAGGCAGCAACTACTTTAAAGTATTACTCTAGTTATACAATATTCATACTTCAAAATGAATTTGTAAACAGAAAAAATATTTTTTCATATGAATATGTAAACACATTCTTCCTAAATTAATTTAGAAAGCAGTAAGATTGAACTTTGAAATAAATTAACTTAAAAACACAGAAAAATAAAATTTCACCAAGTAGATTTTCTGAGACTTAAAAAAAAGTTTCAAGTCAATTTGGTTTTCATGTAGACACAACATATTCCAGTCCAGTATTCTTTTCTTTTACAGTTTCCATGGTTTTTTTTGTTCATGGTT
The DNA here is from genome assembly GCA_026543055.1 of Argiope trifasciata. Taxonomy (NCBI): domain Eukaryota; kingdom Metazoa; phylum Arthropoda; class Arachnida; order Araneae; family Araneidae; genus Argiope; species Argiope trifasciata. The sequence continues at coordinate 990,070 of JAPMOQ010055423.1, read as the reverse complement.
ACAGTAAGACAAAAATTGGTTGTATACTTTTTAAAAATATAAATTGACAAAATATACCAATCGCAAGCAAGACAAACGACTTTTTAAAGTTTATAAAGTTAGCAAAGATATTTTTCATTTCAAAGATTCACAACACTCGGATGTTACAACATTTATCGAATAGTTGTGATAAATTCCTTCATTCAGTTTTTCAATTTTTGTCAAGAATTATTTTCATGGTCAAAAATGTCCTCCATTAAATATCTTCGATATTTCACAAAACGTGGTATGATCTCTTGCACTATAATTTCTGAACAGCAAAGCATTTTCTATGTTTCCAACAAGAATGAGACTGTAGATAAATGTAGTTTCACACTTGACGCTTTTTAATACTTTCCACTCAATAAAAATATTATTGAAATTGAACCTATCATAAAAATTATATATTTCTTTCTATCTAGTTCTCAAATAATAGTGATATTTTCATCATGTAATAATCAAATATCAGTCCTATATTTAACACTGCAAGAAGTTTTATATTAACTAGCTTTTTGCAGTAGTTACAGTACAATAGTAGTCAAATGGAAATATTGCTCAAATGTTATAAATTGATCTTGTAAAATAGCTTGCAATACAATTTATATATTGAAGCTCTGTAGAAATAGCTAGTAATTCTACTTATAATTATTTATTGTTCGCATTATTTTTATTTGATATCAATTTGTATACATTGCAATTTATTGCTAGGCATTCTATTACAGGGCAATTAGATTGTTTTTCAGAAAGACATTCTTGTATAAGATCAGGTTTGATAAAAGTAACAATGATGGCCCAACAGTATAAATGTGGAATCCACAAGGAAATGAAGGGTTAAATATTTAGAAATTTGAAATTCATAAAAAAGAACAGCGTAAGTCTTTGGCCTTGAGGAAATTTCAAATGTAACTTGGTATTCTTGCAGATCAATTGGTGCAGTTCATTTACCGAGAGCGATATCTGAATAGTTTTTTTCTTGAGTTCCAAAAATATCTTGATAATTCATTTTTACGATATGTTGATGTTTTAAAAACTCTGACATGTTGAAAAAATTGATGGAATTCATTTATCTGGAGAAGTATCTTGAGAGTTTTTTTCATAAGTTCAAACAATATTTTGATTATTATTATTATTATTATTGCAACGTGTTGAATGAATTGAAATAGTTCCTTTATCTTAAATGGTATCTTGATAATAATTGTTTCTTGAGTACTAACAATATTTTGATAATTATGTTCCTTTTTACAATATGTTGGATGAATTGATGTAGTTCATTTATCATGAGTTATATATTGATATTTTTTTATGAGTTCAAACAATATTATGATAATTATTTTTATTTTTGCATGTTGAATGAATTGATGTAGTTCATTTATCCAAAATAATATGTTGATAGTTTTTTTCCTGAGTTCAAACATTATCTTGATGAATATTTTCATTCTTATAACATGCTGCATTTTGTGGTTTTTATTCATACATCAGGTTGAATAAATTGTTCATTTATCCAGTTGATCTGGATAGTAATTGTTTCTTGAGTACAATCGATATCTTGATAATTATTTTTATTCGTACAGCATGTTGAATGAGTTAATGAAGCTCGTTTATTCAAAATAATACGTTGATTGTTTTTTAACATGAGTTAAAGCAATATCTTGATCATTATATTCATTCTTACAACATGTTGAATGAATTGAAGATCGTTTATCCAAAGTTGAGCTTAATATTTTTTTGTAATGAGTTTAAATAGTATTTCAATTATTATTTTCATTCTTGCAGCATTTTGAATTCGAAATAAATATTATAAAACCTATTGGAATGTTGTGTAATGAAATTAGTACAAGAAGAGTAGATGAGTCTAGAACCAAATTTATTGACTTAAAATTGTAACAATGGACCTAGTTTTTCTTTCGCCGTTTCTAATTTATTTTCTTCAACGTTTTTATTAAATAAAAAATTCGATTTCGACTCATATTCTTGAACATTTGGCAATAGTATTATTAAAATATACGTTCAAGAACACATTTTCTAGAATATCTTAAATGTATAACAATCAATATTATGTCAAAAATTGAAAAATTTCACAATAATATTATACATGGAAATAAGGGTACATTATTTGATTTTGCCATATATTAAACAAAATTCATAATATTTGTGTTGAAGATATCTGGAGTTTATAAATTAAAACATGTTTTGGAATACTTTGCAAAATGCATGTATATTAAAAAATTATAATTAAAGGGCATAATGCATGGAATCTTAGTGATAAATAATTATTAATAATTCTCTATTGATCAAAACTTCTTGATAGCAATCTTCTTTCTTTAAATGAAGTCATAAAAGTCTGTTCCAAATTCCAAGGATTAACAGTAATAAGAATATATTATACTTTGGTAGGATTACGGTTGACAGTAAATTAGAACTTCAAAGCATTTTAAAGCAGCATAGTTTTAAAAATAAAAATAATAATACGTTAGGAGAACTTAAGCACTCAAAACAAAGCTTTGATCCATAAATTACAAATAATATTTTAAGTGGTAACACTAATTATTTTAAAATCTCCTCATCAGTTTTTCTTTAGCAGAGTCAGTCTTTTCAATAATCGTTTGGCAACAAAGTTTGTTTTTTAAAATATTGTTTCCATTTTAAATGAAATAATCTAAATAAAGCTTTATCGAAACTCTATATAAGTTATGATAGGAATTGGATTAGATGTTGAATACTTCCTTTATAAAATTCCATACAGATCAAATTAAAAAATGTTTTGTTAATAATTAGGTATTTTATTTCTAATAAGAATATTCAGTTTCTCCAGAATAAATGAATAAAAGTTCTGTAAACAAAATCCTTGATTTAGAATTTGTAATTTCGGAATTACAAAAACCTAAATGTACTGATTATATGGTTTCCAATTATCAGTTGCAGATTTTGAAGAGTATACAATTTATGGTGATTTTCAAAAGTAAATATTGATTCAAAAATCATTATTTTCTAATTAATTTAATTTATTCAAAACAGTTGATATTCTTTTTTTATCTATTGTAAAATTTACCATTCACTTATTTATTCAAACATTCAAAATAATTCAAGGCATTTATTTTAATAAATATATCTGGCTAATAGTCGTTTAGAATTTTTTTTAGATGATTTCAAAATATTTTAGTTTTGACAGAATATGTGAAATATCTCAGCATATTTTTTAAGTAATAATATGATTTTGAATTTTAATAAAAACATTAATTTAGCATTAATTGTTTAGTACATAATCGTTAAAATATTTTTTTTAAAATTGTGTCACTATATGCTAAAGTCAAATAGCTCCCCATAGTTTAAAAATGCCACAGCAAATTAATTCGATTGTAGTAAACGATTTTTAAAAATATTAAATTGATGCAAGTGTCATTTCTAATTTCAAGCCATAGAAATATAAAATTATTAGTCTTTCAGAATCAAAATTGAGGCATATTGTCAATAGACCGTATAGTAATGCTGAATTAAAGTAGGAAAAGGAATAATAAGGCATTTTCCAATGTATTATTATTTTTAAATACTGTTTAAAGCGTATTCTTATAATAATTAAATAATTAATAATTTTAAGATTAATTAAATTTTAGTATTAATTAAAAAGTTATTAATTTTTTTTCAACTATAGTTTTGACTTTATGTGAAAAATGTATTATTTGAGAATATAATGCCGATATAAAAAAAGTGAAAATCCGTCGTTTTCAATTCCTCCGGGAAAACGAACATTTCTCAATTAAAGATATTTTTAATACAATTCTTTGATTTTGGAAATTGGTTTAAGGAAAAAAATCACTATATATCATATGATATTCACAACAACTGCTATTTTTGCTTGGAATTAGTCTTTTGAAAAAGTTTTTAGTAGGTTAAATATTAAATATTTTAAATATCATCATTTAATTAAATATAAGAAATCATTTAATTAAAAATAGTGTTCAGGAATATTCATGTTTACATTAGAGTATTATTGAAATCAATTGACTAATTTACATCACGTGATCTTCTAACTGCTCTCACTAATTTACAATTGAAAATTGGTTTTGCATTAAGGTAAAGATTTAAAAAGATATTTGCTTAGTTTGATAGAAATGTATCAAGCAAATAGAAGAAAAAGCAAAGTAAAAGGAAATAGAGTGAGAAAGTGCAGCGCAAAGGAAATCATTTATAAAAAGCAGAAACAAAATTAGAGTAAAGTTACATAAAGAAATTAATACAATTTATAGATCACAATAAATTATAAATATGACGTTAATGAACATAAAATGCAAAATAATTTATCAAATTTAAAATTAGTTTTATTATTGATTTAAAAATAAAATATTTTCCAAAAAGAATATAAATACATTACAAAATAACAAAATTTAGAATTAAAGTTTAAAAATATTTTTTTTAAGAAAAAAAAATTAGAAAAATCATCAAACATTTTTAAAAAGTAAAAAAAAAAAAAAAAATTATTCTGTTTTAAGAAATGCTGGATGAGTTTTTAAATTATCCATAAGCATATCAAAATTTAAATCTTCCATTCCTGGTGATAAAAATAATACAAAATAATCTGGACTGACCTTGACAAGTTCATACTGTCCAAAAAAATTTAGAATTCATTATTTTATTTAAAAGTGGAGTATATTTTTATAAGAAAAAAAAAGGAAACAATAAATTCATCAAAAATTAAGATATTAAGAAATTAAATTTCAAATTCAGGTTTTTGAAACTGTGGATGTGTTTTTAAATGCTCCATGAGAATATCAAGATTAGGTTCTAGTACTCCTTGCGGTATATATAATAAAAAGTAATCTGGACTGACCTTGATGATATCATACTGTCCAAAAGAATAAAAAATAAAATTAAGTATACTTGAACCAAGAATCTACTCAAATCAGAAATGTTACACACGATTGATATATATTAAGATAAGACGAATGAATTAAAATAATTTGGCACGAAACATCAGAATGAAAAAGAAGTCCTAATCTTTTTATGCACATGGAATTTCCCTAAATATGAAATTATAAAAATTGACTTTCATATTTATTAACTTTCATATGTTGATTAAATTGAAATATCTGAAAGTTAATACTTAAATTTCTATGCTCGTTAATCAATGAGACAGCTGTACTCAGGTCTATGTTGTATATTTTGAATAAGGTTTTCATTTATAACCATTGTGTTGTTTCGTTCCTTTTTATTTAAACACCTCTTGTAAAAAAGAGAAGTGTTTCCATAGTATAAATTTTATTTCTTTGTAATTTTTTCTTTTCTATTAACATTTTTTTTTCAAAAAAATATCTGGTTATATTTTTATTTACACAAGAACTTGTTGAAGGGAAATTTGAAGCATTTTTGTATATATATTACTGCTATATTATTAAAAATGGATTTGAAAAACATTAAAAAATATGAATGACGGTTGAAATAATCTTCGACTTAAAGTTTAAATCACCGATACTTCATTTTTTTTCTTTTGACAAGAATCAAATCCTCTGCTTTACGCTTAATTCCTTCATGTTAATTACCTCAGAATAGAAAAATACTTTCAGCTTTTTTTTATTGATTCCATTTTATTTTTATTTCATTTCGCATAAATTAAGTATTCTGACAAACATTTATTTTAAGAGAATAAAAAACTGATATAATTTGGATTTTTTTTAAACATGATTTGATAAGTTGATGTTGAAAAACATTTTTAGGAAATTCCTTCTTTTTTTCTAAATGGATGAGAAGAAAGAAAGAAATAAAGTGACAGAATAGGAAGAAAAAAAATGTTAGATATTTCTGAATATAAGAAAGATTATTAAAAAAATGTGAAATATTAATATATTTGATGAAAAGAAAGAGTGAAATGCACGCACATTGAAATGTTTGATAAACTATTAATGTTTGACTTAAAGGGATTAGAACCCATATTCTTGAATTATTTTGACTTAAGAATAAACACATTCTTTTTTACAATAGAAAACAAGACACTTACAAAGAAAGACAAAAAGTACGTAAAAGGAAAAAAAGGACATAAAATTCTGAAAACACCTAATAGATAACATATTTGTGCTAAAGGTCTACCGTGTAGGATTTTAGTGCATTAGACTTCAAAGATCATGCAAAACATCTCAGAAATGCAGAAAACAGGTTTACATTTTTTAAATTTCTAAATTATAAGTTTTAATTAAAATTAAAAATTTTAATTTTTATAAAATTTTCTAAAGGATTTCTAAACATTTAACCACAAAATAAAAATTAATGAAATACGTCTATTTTTTCCAGGAATTTCTTTACTCTAAGTAAATTAAAACACATTACATTCTCCAATAATGACATTTTTCACATAAATCGTTTTCTTACTTAACTATTTCAACAAATGCTTTTAAGAGTATTTAGAAAAAGTCATCGCAATCGTAATACCAATAATTTTTATTTTCATTGAATTGCGAGTTTTTGAAATCGAGTGAAGATTAAGAATTAGATCACATGAAAACTGTCGTATTCTTGAATTATATTTAAAAATATTTGCTTATCATTCAAAAAAAGATTATTTATTTGGCATTTTCTCAAAACTAAATATTTTTCTTTTTACAATCATATTTTTTTATCATTGTTTTTAAAATCCTACTTAGTCTGTTTCTTATGGTATATAAAACAACCAAAGGGAAAAGCAAAAAACGATGGGAATTAGTTGTAGATACGTAGATTAATAATTTTTGCAATTTTGATTAATTTTAACGATTGGTTTAACGAAAAATAAATTATAAAAGTTTCAGATATTTTGTTCCATTATAGATAATACAATTTAAGTTTCACATCCAAATTAGAATATATTATTTATCTGAAGTACTGTTGCGTAAATTTTATATAACTAATCGTCAAGAATCGCAAATACGGTTTTAGAACTGATCTCTGAGCCTTCAATTTCATGTTTTCTAATCGGATGTCACGATATGGAGTAGTTTTTCTGTATAGTAATCATACATTTGCTCACTGCTTTACAATACACCTGGGAGAACCTGAAAGGTTAATTCTCATCCTCGTACTCGAGGTGAGTTAGTGTTAGGTAGTTAATATCACTGTTTTATGCATTGATTTTTGTCTGTAAACGAAACATTACCTAACAGATCGTACATTTTTCCTTCAGATCATTTTCTTACAAGATTCGAAATTGAAGAAGATATTATATAATTAAAAGAATACATAAAATAAATAATTAAAAGTATACATACCTCACCCTGACCCAGTGCCTCACCGGGTATATATAGTTCCGGATAAACGGTTTTCAAGTACCAGTCGAACGATTTGCATTGGAGTCTTTTCCTCAACTCTTTTCGAGAAGTTACGTCGCCAAATTCGCCCTGCAAAGACAGGATTTTGCGCTATAAATTCCAATGGTTTGGCTCAGAATAGTCGAAATTATTTCTCTTTTTTTACCAGAAAAATCCATACAAAATCCAAAATCAACATGATGGAATGCGCATTTGATCTCCAAGGCTCAAGACTTAAAAAAAATTCATAAGAGAAAATCGGATTTCTAGTGGATTAGAAATTGAATTAGAAAACAATATTTTTCCGTCTTCAAGGTCAATTGGACTCCAGAATTTCCGGCCTTTCTAATATTTTCTTATTAAGAAAATAAGAAATGATGAAAATAAGGAATGATGCGAGGATATGCTTTTAAGTACTAGATAGATGAGAAGAAAGAAATTTATATCTCAAAATTAGAAGTATGATTTTTTTAGCAATCAATAAATAATAATTAATATTTTCAGTTTATTTTCTATACGTCTTGTATTTCACAACATGCAAATCATGTCATAATTTCAAATTTAGGAAAAAGTTCTTTTTAATTAAAAAATATTAAGAGTATTAACATTGTCGAAATTTTTTTGTTAATACTATTATAAAGATTTTGAATGTAGGAAGTTTAAAAAGACCCTTTTCTGAACATATTCTTTTGTGTTTCATTAATTGTGCTTTTATGTAAATAACATTAACATTTTCTATGTCATAAATATAAATTTATTTTTGGCGAGAAAAAATTTGGCGATTTGCTTTTCCTCGACATGTGTAGGAAACGAGACTATATCAAATATTTCTGTTGCTCAGTTGGCAACAGCTGTAAATAGTTAATTTTATGTTTAGAAGAATAAAGTGATGTGTTTCTATCCTTTTAGTCTAATTTGATACCGATTAAGACACATTTTGGTGCCGAAACCTTTGAAGATGTAGGAAATGAGACTATATCAAGTATTTCTGTTGCTCAGATGGTAACAGCTAAAAATAGTTAGTTATTTTATGTTTAGAAGAATAAAGTGATGTGTTTAGATACTTTTAATCTAATTTGTTACCGATAATCCCCTAACAGGTAAACGTCAATACTTGGTTTTCGAGTAAATGCAAGGATAACAACCCTTTGTGTTTTAGCATGTTCTTCGCTCTTTCATTTGCTCGCATTCTTAAATCTTCGTTAAAACATCATCCACTAGATTCAGCATTGATGCTATTGAGCAATAATTGAAACTTAATAAATTAAAAAATAAAATTTCAAATTTTTAAAGCAAAACAGTTTATAACTACTAACAGATGGTGTCCCAAAACATTCGAAACTGAGGCCAGACAACTAATTTTCAAACGGTTGGCATAGATTACGAGTTAGAAAAATGCTTTAAATGACATAAAGAATTATATTTCATTCCGATTCAGGCAGTAAATAAATTGTTCAAAACGATTAAGAAAGTTAAATTATTATAAATCCCTTCTAGACATATATATTATATTCAGAAGTATATACGAAGAATACTCTTATTACTACTAAATTACAGAGATGTGAAAAAGGAAAGTTTATTATTAAATAAAGCCCTCTTGGTCAAATAATGAATCTAGGAGAGACAAAGTAAGAAAAAGGGAAATTAATATAAAGGGAAAGTTGAAAGACTCCGCAATGAGTATCTTTAAGGGCAATGAGGTCATTTAAAATTGTTCAGAGGAAATTATTATGCCGTATCGTCGTTGTTCAATTGATGCTTTATAATCTTTATCATTCCTGCCTCAAATATTTTATTTTGAGCAAACTTCGGGCACGTTCGATATGTCATTTGAGCATTTGAGTTTTCAGTTTTTAGAATCTATACAATTATATATAGTTCCAAATCTAAGTAGCGTACATGTATTGTAAAACATCATACAATATTAAATAATATTTGAAATATTGCATAACAATGTTGAATGCTTAATAATATAATATCATGCAATATCGTTCAGTATTGAATAGTATAATGAAGGCTAATACTTTTAAATGCTGATGAACTATTATTGAATATTGAATTAAATAACATCCCTCAATATTGTATAATACTATTGAATAATGTAATGTTGCACAATATTGTAGAGTAATGCTGAGTTGCATTGCATAATAACAACATTGTACTATGTTATACACGATATGGTGCTACCCGGGTAATCGATGAAAAATCCTTTTCCTTATGAAGGTATATTTTTAAGAATAAAAACAACTCTGGTTCTCTCAAAGATGAAAAGATATGAGAAAAAAATACTCACCAGATCGTTTCCTATCCTGTCGTAGTAATACTTTTTGTACTCGTCGAGCCACACTTCTGCCAAGCGCACCGAATTCTTCCTCAAAACGTTTACCCCGGATTTCCATTTGTAAGGGCTTCTCTTCCTGAAAATGTGCCCCACGTGAGAGCAGGGGATGATTTCCAGTGAGCCACCGCACATCCACGTCTGGAAATGGAATTCACATGTTTAGTAAAAGAAAAGTTAAATGTCATTTTAAAATCAATAGCAACAGCACAAAAGATAAAAGTGGTGAATGTCAAAAAAGTTATACAATATAATGGATTTTCGTCACTGAATTTTCCTTTGGTAAAATATAAATTGCATTATATTTTATGCTGCTCTTACCCATTAAAATCCGGTCTGGCTCTTTGAAAACACTTCAAATTTACGAAATTTAATTTCAAAGGCCATTATAAAGTTTTTTAAAAATAAAATAGAAGTTGTACATTCTGACATATGCATTTAAGTATATGCATTTTAGTAATATCCATAATTTGCTTTCTATAGATTTTCAAAAATTGAAAAACCGTTTTCTTGAAGAAGAAAATATTTGCAAACAAGTAATATCAAAAAAAATATTTTAAATTCAATTCCTACCTAGGGTAAAAAAGCATATTTTTCTTTTAGTTCTATTTTTTAAATATTTATCAAAAATAAAGTATAAAAAATGATGGATTTTCGCAAGCATTAACTCGCTTTCTTCAATTTCAAGCGAAAAATACCGAAATCTTTGCAATGTTAACTGTGGAGCCATTATATGTCGATTTCACTTTTCATTGCAAACTGCTGAAATTCCATTTAAAGTATTAAAAATGAATTAAATTTAATGAATGAATTAATATTTGAAAAAAATGTACTAACATCAAGTGTTATCCATTACAATTTTTTAAAAATATATTTGAAGTAAGGCTGATGGATAAGAAGTATTTTATGACCGATTGACATTTTATGAGCAATTAATTTAAAACAAGACATATAAATAAATAGATATAGGGAGAGTGTGAACTAATAACAGGAATTGAAAACTGAAGGAGTTATCAAAAAATATCGAGAGGGGTCATAATGTCCTTTTTTTGACATGAAAATAATTTAAATTGACTTAGACATTTTACATATTGCGTAAAGATGCGTGTATCTTTTATTAAAGCATGTTATTTTTAAAAATCATTCGTACTTTTCAAGAACAAATGTAGCAAGGAGATGCATGCTATATTATTCAAAACGTTCCGGGAAATCATCCGATATATTATTATGATTATAGTATTTTTCTGTGCATGCCACAATGTTTGGAATGCACAGACATGTGCATGTTTTCTTTGCATGAATAGCACAAAAACAGTGCAGAGAAGCGACCTTTTAAACCATATATTTTGGAGCATTATCGTTTCTTTCATTTCATATTTGCAAAGGTAAGTATTTTTTATATAAGTCATGTTTTTAAGTCCCAGATTATGTACAATAGAGTGTTTCCAATGATAATACAGAATTTTCGGAGCTTGATCATTACTTAATTGCACGGTTACTAGATATTTGGGTTACTAAAATATACTCCGAGTAACGAAGTCATGTAGAAATATAAATAGATTTTATAATAACAATTAAAGATGCTGCGAGACATTTGCTAAGAAATTGTTATCAATACGCAAAAAATAATGATGAAACAAAAATCTGGAAATTTAAATATTAAATTAGAAAAACATGTAAAGCTGAAAACATTTTTATAAATAATTAAAACTAAAAAATATATTAACTATAACATTCATTAAAATTTAAAATTTTTAATGACTGTACTAAAATATCTAATTTACTTAAAAGATTTTATATTGGCGTTGTAAAAATTTATGCTTTTTATTTTAACATACAATTACGGTTAAAAAAATCCTTTTAACATTTCAGAAATTTAATAAAAATCAAAAACAAATTCAAATTATCTTTATATTAATTTGTACAAGTATATTCCAGAAATATTCAATAACACGTGCCTTGCATTTTTAAACAAAATTCTCAGTCGAATATACACCTAATTATATAAATAAAATGTCACTATAAATTTCTTTTTCACTTAAAAGCTCTATAATAAATGAAAAACGAAAAATCTCTATTTACCTTCTTATAAACTATAATATAATTAAGATTGCAATAAAAGTAGTTAATAAAGGAATAGTTAAGCAGAAGAGTTTTTAGAGCACTCATAATAATTACACGTTGAGCTGCTTATTCTGCAGTATTATACGAAACTATCGCTTTTAATCTGATTATTTTTATAAATTTTCCAACACGTGAAATAAAAAATAAAACAGCTTTTAAATTTAGATAATTAAATCTTTGCTGTCTAGACAGAAAATGCAAGCTTATTTTAGTGTCTACACATAGAAAACTGGGAAATTCAGGCTTTTATCTTAAAGGTTAATCTATTGTTCGTTTCTTTGATAATTCAGATTAGTTTAATATTTGGTGTGATGAATGTATGTCTACTTGATGAAAGATTTTGTTAATGCTGTTTGCTGTATATCATTTACTGCCGCCTTTGTCGATCATTTGTTTCATCTGGGAATGTTAGCTGTCTTCAGATATAACTATATAATTATTATATGCATCTATACTTATAATAAAGCTCAATGTGTGTGTGTGTGTGTGTTAGCGCTCTACAGGCCAGACCGTTGGACATACAGCTACCAAATTTGGTACATGTATACCTTGGAGGTCCGGAATGTGCACCTCGGAGCCCTTTTTTCGAATTTTTAATTAGAATTTGAATTAATTAAAATTTAAGCGAAATTTCGACGTTTTTCCGCTATAACTTCCGAAATTATTATTGGACAAACATGATTTTTATATCAATTTAAAGATAAAAAAAATTAGCTTTCTAACGGTATGTGTTTTTAATTTATAACATACGCGTCTATTTTTAACGAATTTTTAAAGAAATATTTTAACCATGTTTTTATTACGTGACTGGATAAAATAAAATAATGCCGGAAGTTCAAATAAAAAAAATTGTCATCGCGAAATAAATCTACAGAAATGCAACTTTCAGCACGTGACTGGATAAAATAAAAGAAATATAAAATGTGATATTTTCTTTAAAAAATAAATGCGAAGCAAAGGTTTCTACAATCGTTTGCAATATCTATATCATTAACTCAATAAATCTTCTTTATTTACGGTAAACCTGATTGAATTTAGACAGGATATGCATTGAAATCCCTACTTATTGGCATATTTATGTAATCGTTTGCAATATCTGTATCATTAATTTAATACTTTTTTTCCCTTTCTCGCTTTCTTTAAAAAAACATATTTAATATTTTGGCAACATCATCGAAATTTTTTTTAAATATTTTGGAAGCATAACCGATGGTTCAAACTGACTGATTTATAAAATTAAAGAATATTATTAGGAAAAGGTGTACTTTTAGAACTTTCCGTCTATCATCTTAAAGAAAATATTTATTTCAGGCCAATACATGCCCAGAATTACTTCAAGGCTAATGAATATGTGATTTAATTGAAAATTTTAGAACGAATTACTCATGGCGAACCAGCTGGTCGCCAAAGGCGGCTAGTATATAATAGATGGTACTCGGCGCGTTGCTGCAGCCGATAATATTAAGTGCAATCAGTCAATAATTTGGCAACGCTTTATCGAAATAAGATGAATGGTACGACAATATATAAAAAACGAACAAACAAATAATCATTTTTATGTATTAGATTTGTGTATTCTTTTAGGATTGTAAAGCTTCATGCTCTTTCAGAATGGTAATGAAAGAAACTATTTATTGTATCTCGAGATTTGTTTAACATTCGCTCAGAACTCTCAAATTTAATCTTAGAAAATGAGATTAAAATATTTTTTTTAATTAATTAAACATAGAGAATATATTTATACCATAAAATTGCTAATACAGTTAAAAAGATAAATTTTGAAAACTAAGATGGTGCAAAATTATTTGTGCTAAATAATTTTTGTAGTTAGTGCGAAAAACGCAAACAAATTAATTCAAATTTAAAATCCCCCAGGTTTAGTCTCCCCTAAACTTTCTCGCAAAATCTGTAATAAAGTAGTTACCTCTGAGAATGACATAGCATATAATTATATGACTTTGGTATATTTTCTCCACTTAAAATTATACTAAATATCTTAATTAATTAAAAAAATAAAACCAAACTTTAATTTAACATTAAAAAAATAATAACGACTATAAAATTTTTTTTGTAACTTTACTCATAAAATTATATCGAAATTGCTCAAAACTTCAATCATCCAGAACTCCATCGATAATCCATAAAAGACCCTAAAAAGGAACAACAGAATCTCAACTAGAAACACGCGGCTCAACTCACTTTGAAAGAAAGTTCCAAGTTCTCGCCGCCCCAAATATCGAATCCGCTGTCGTAGGTTCCGAGCCGCTCAAAGAACTTCTTGTTGATGGAGAACAGACCCCCAGCCATAGTGGGAGACCTACAGAAAAAGAAATCAACGAAAAAGAAATCAATGAAAAGTAGATATCGCTCCTTGTTATTTTTTTAAAACATTTAATAGCTATTTTTTTCGCCACAGAAATAACAAGACGTACAGCAAAAATGGTTTCTTATTTCTTGAAATATTGTACAGAGAGGCAATATTTAAGTTGGTAAAGATTTCCTGTTGTGTTTGGGTTCTATCCATTAAAGACCTTTTTTTTTTTTTTTTTTTTGTCAAAAGGTGGATTTGTGTTTCGCATTGATTTTTGATTTATTGAAAAATAATAGAAGTTGAAAGCAAAAAGTTTTAATGTTTCGTTCTTTCTGGTGAGTGCAGTTTAGTTTATGTCGTAGATATGGTTCAAACCTAGATCCATTAGTTGCATTTAAGGTAACCGACTATGTTAGATGGAAAAAAATTTTAAAGTTGTATTTTTTAAAAAAATATTTAAGGTTTTTATATGTATTATCAATTATAAACACTATGAATATAAAAAAAATATTTGAAAATCTAATATATTTTGAGAAAATTGGAAATTTTGTTGTAAATTTTAATGAAGTGTAACCCTCTACACAAGATGGTAATGCAGCATTCCTATTTTTCTTTGCAAGGAAGTTATAGAATATAAGGTTGAATGAAATTACCTAAGAAAAGAAAAAATGCTGGATGCAAAGAAGTTATGGGTAAAAATATTCATGTATGTGAATTTTCTCCATAAATTCAAGGTTTAATTTTTCTAAAAACACTAACAAATGAAAACATATTTCACCGATAGTAAAACTTTTAGTTCATTTCATCGCATATGTTATTTAAAACACGTGTTGACTTTTTTATGTAAATACCTCTAGCTGTTTTTGAGATATCCTGTCCTGGATGATTTTTATAGAAATTAAACTTTTGAGAAAATTGAAGTTGAAGTCAAATTTTAGATGGAAAAAAGGATTGATTTAAAATTTTCCTGGATGATAGAATAGGCCAACCCTTTTCTAGAAAAAATTTAACTGTTTTGGGAAGAGGACCTACAGGAAATAATAATAAATATCCATTGTGATCGATAAGCAGTATTTTTACCGTAGCCTGATACTTAAAATAACTTCGAAATTCCTTGAACGATGTCGGAGTTTACTGTTTTCAAGTAGATAAAACGAAAATAAATCGTAATAATACCGTCTAGTGGTTGAATAAAATTTAAATATACTTTTCTTAAGAATTTCAGAAACAGAAAAGTTTAGTTTTTATTATGTGTAAGTTCCGTTTCGAAGCTTAACCAGGATTATTTTGGAACAGATTGCAATTCTGGGATATTGCAGAAAATAGCCACATGATGGACTAATAATTATGATTCTTATAAGATAATTAGGACATGTTATACTTATATATATGCAGAGTGTCTCAAAAACCTTGACATCATCTTTTATTCATTAAATATTGATTTTGGAGCCCGCATTTTAATGTTTGATTTAGTAACTTTACTAAGGAAATTGATACTGACACTTTTTAAAATAATACCTTATAAAAATGCTTTTTGTATTATCTTAAGATTAAAAGAAGTAACTTTTTAATGTCATACGTTTTATTTTCAACTATCTTTCATTTGACTTTAATAATATTTTTAATTCAATTTGATACACTCTGAAAAATAATTTTTTTTCAGGATTCAAACTCCCTCAACCAAACGCTGAAGCACATGCTTTTACCAATTTTAATAGGACTTTTATTTGGGTTTTTATTTCGAAATACGTACGTTTTGTAAATTGCAATAAACTGTTTTATTTGAATTCATGTGCTTTATTCGTATAAAATAACTAAAGCAAATGTTTTTTTAAAAGAAATCTATCATATTAAGCAGTAATTTAAGTAAAAAGTATAAATTTAAGTCTAATAAATTAATAATCTGGGAGGTCGCAAAGGTGGTAAATTTATGAGAACTTAAAACCATCACGGTATGCATTTCAATTAGAGTGAAAACAAATGCTCTAAACTAAATTTGAATGAAAGATAAATGTAGGAGGATTATCAAAGTTACAAACATAGCGTTTCGAATTATAATTAATCGACAAATATGCACTGGCATTTATTAAAGGCATAAAATTAACTTTTGTTTAAATTAAATTTGGTATTTTCAGAGAGCAAAGTGGTATTTTTACCTTATGCTGTATTAATCGATTTCAAAATATGCAATAAATTTTAATTATTGAAAGATGTAATTTTAAATGCTTTTCAAATAATTGATCAAAATTGATCGTTTCTTGATTTAAAAAAAAAATCTTTTTTCACACAATACAATTTTTTATTCCAACATCTGGAAGACATATATATTTATATGAACTAAAAAAATACTAATAAGAATACAAAGATCTGCAAATAGATATCTCTAAGAAATGACAAGAATCTGTAAGAACTCAAAAAGAAATGTTTATGCAGATAGAGCCTTGTAGCAGAGACAATTAAGAAACAAACAGTCAAAGTTTCATCGTAATCGGGTGAGCGGTGCCGTAGCGCATAAGAGAGATACAGACAAACATTCATTTTCATTTATATAGAAGATTCTTATAATTATTAATAGTATTATTATCTATTATGTGATTAATCAATTATTATCAATAATATAATGTTGTTAAAATTATTAATAGTATGATAAAATCGATCAGTCACTTTAACGTTATTATTACTAATAACACATTTACCGTTTTTACGGTAAAATATTAAAAAAACGGTAATAAAACATCAAGATCAAGAACAACAACCAGAAGATTTAAGAATAAAAAAAGTTTGAACAAGTAAAAATTCATTACGATTTTCTTAACATTTATACATGTTAAAGAATAAACCAGAAGTGTTTAAGCCTTTTGAATCTGATAATCCAAATTTTGTCCTGTGTGCTACATTCTTAAAGCATTATTTTGCCCGTCATGTCAAAGGAATATCTTTATTTTTTCACTGCCTTATACATTACAAATTAAATTTTGTTAATTTATCGATGTTTCAAATTTATTCTGATGCATTTCTAAATAAAATTTAAAAAAGAATTTTAAAAAATCTAATTTATTTTTCACAACCTCTAAAGACGCAGGAAATAAAAATATATTTTCACGCATGCGCAGAAGGTTATTTACATCATCACTCAAAACGGGATCGTTAAATTTTATGCAATTTCACACTGAACAATTACTTAATATCATGAAAATTTCTTAATGTTTAATGTTAGATTGTGATGATTTTGTAACCAGATCTTTGATGTTAAAAAGTTATTTTTAATCTATTACTTTATTTAAAGAATGAAGCATTTCCAGATTATTTATTATCAATGAGATAAAAATGATATTTTTTCCACAAATAGTACGAACATATGTTAAAAAGAATTCTACCAGAATGTTTCATTTATTTTTATTTAAATGATATACTACATAGTAATTGCAATTTATTATCGTTTTCTCTTTCAATTTGAATTAAGTTATTAATATTATAGTATTTTCTTTAATTTGTTAAAAATTATCGTCTGCTTTTTCTTTTAATAAAAAATTCAATCAAGAATTATGAGTACATCTTAAAAATCATTCGTCTATTAATTTATTATTCTTAATTTAGTGGCATATTAAATTTAATATATTGTTTTACTGATTTGAATATCGTGGAATCAATTCGAATAATTTTGAATTTTAAATCGTTATTCTCATTTTAATAAAAAGTTTAAAGACTTTTTTGTCTAAAAAGTGTACATATTTCTTGGTATCAAGTAACACTGATCTTGGTATTTATCATCTAGGACTTCTATAAAGCTCTTAATAATTCGTTTCTATCAAGTATAATCCAACTAAAATCTATCTTCATAAATGGTGACTAATAGTACTCCTAAACACGTTTATTCTGAATACAAGTAATCTAACATTTCCTCACTTCGTGATGTTTACTCAAACATGACAATGAAAAATTGAGTAAACGGCCTCAAACATCACTTCGAGCTTCATTGGTAGGAAAATCTATTTAAACTAAACCTCGTAACAAAAGTTCATTAAGAATGGATACAAAACAAATTTGGCTTGGTTTAAGTGACATAAATTGCTTCATTTCCTGTCTAACTTCCTATAATGAGTCTAGAACTTTAATGTATTGTGTCTATTTTACTTTTGAGGCACGTTGTTTACATGCTAAACATTCAGAAAAGGCCTGATATATAATTAACCATGCTGAGAACTTAAGGGTAAATATATTCTTTCATATACTCAAGGAGAATTAGTTTAAATAAGATATAAGAAGCAATAAAGTATTGTAGAATCCAAGCATTAGAAAGTTTCTGAAAATAAGTTTATCAAAAATAGTTTTATGAATTCTATGAAATTCTGTATTTGAAGTTGGGATATTTTCACTCTTATTTGTGTTATTTTCCTTGGTAAGGGTTGGAAGAAATTACGGGAAAGGAATATATTTTCCACCATCTCTTTTCAGAATTATCGACAGAAGTTTCGTATTTTCTCCCCTTTTCAAACGGAGCATATATTAGATATGGCAGCAATAAGAGGTCGATAAAAAGAGAAAAAAAGATGTAAAGGTCGAATGTAAAAAAAAAATTGTTATCCTCTATTTCAATCCTGAATTAGTTATTTCGAACGTTATGGCACTAAAATCACTCTGTAACAACTCTAAAACCACTCGTATATTACTCCCAAAATACGATTAAACAAAGGTATGCTGTAAATTTTAAGTTGAATTGTTTTTTTTAATATATTCGTATACCTCAGTTCTCTGTTTAAGTATGTTCCATAATATATTTTATTAATAAAATATATATTTCAAACATTGAAGATTTCCTTTAATGAAACAGAAATATATTTATTCAGCAATTCCCATTAAATCCCTTTGACTTGCGGTGGTTTCACAGTGAAGCCACCATTTTCTAAAAATTATTTCTACACGTGCGGTAGTTTCTGATGGAAACCAAAGACTCTAAAATAATGTTCAAGCTTTAATGATTGCCTGTAGATGTCAGCACACTTATTAATATTCCTCTTACGTACAAAAAAAGGCTTCATTTTTGGTGCTTTTTCTCAGTACTTTCAACTTTTTTTATCAGTAAGCAAAAAACAAACAAATTCAAAATGCGCATAAATTTGTTGCATGAAAGCGGTCTGCAACATACACATTCTTTTCAAATCAAATCGCGAAAGATAATTATATTTTA
The DNA here is from genome assembly GCA_026543055.1 of Argiope trifasciata. Taxonomy (NCBI): domain Eukaryota; kingdom Metazoa; phylum Arthropoda; class Arachnida; order Araneae; family Araneidae; genus Argiope; species Argiope trifasciata. The sequence goes on along the minus strand of JAPMOQ010055423.1, from coordinate 970,823 downwards.
TATATTATATTTAAATAATAAAATATAGTTATATATTATATTTTACCTCTTTTTAGGTGGTTTCGGAGGTGGTTTTTTCAGTGATTTTAGGTGGTGTCGCAAATATATCATAAGGTTCTCTACTACTCTCTTAGTGTTTACTAGCTGATTATTTATGGGGGTTTGCCATGTAATCCGTGGATGAGTAATTTATTTACAATTGAGTAAGGTTTATACGATTATGATGGTTGTAAATTACACTTTTCAGCTACGTTTTTACTGTATTAGCAAATAACAAGACTATGAGGATGTTAACTATATTTTCTAAAATAGTATAATATTATTAATTTTTAAATGTTTTATGTAAAAATTATGTTTTTTCATAATTTGACTATAGTATTCGGTGGGTCTAGTGTCACTTGGTCATACCAGGCCCAAATGAGTGGAGCTCTTTCGAATGAAGGCAGAGGTGTGAGCCTTTTCTTTCTTAACGAGCACCGTTAAGGTGAAAGTACGATTTTGTTCGAACACATACGACACAGCCCTTTTTAGGGAGTGGTCGAGCCCATTCATCCACCTGGATGTCAGAATTTGGATTCAAATCAGAGACCGACTCATCCTTGATTCAGTACCCCTAGAGGTTATGGGAAATTGGAGGACTCTGCAGTCACGACCTATTTAAGGTGCCTCAACTGTCATTAGCATATATGGCGGTCTTTGGCCGAGACGTGGACAAAACTTGTTGCCTTTCGGTTAAGAGACTGACGGTTTACCAACCAGGCTGCTGCTTTCATGAGTATTAATTGTATTTAAAGTCTAAATGCCACGTAAATAACTTGCCATTGTTAGCTTTATTTGAAGATTACTTGTTATTAAAGTTTATTTTAATTTTATAATTTTTTCCATCCGTAATATTTTATGTTTTTGTATTTCTATAAATAAATATTGAATATTTATGTTCCAAAACAAATTTTAAAGTATCCATTTTTCATACGAAGAAAATGTCGTTGATGTACTTTGATACTCCAGGGAACCATCCCCCACAGGGCTGTGCATTCCCTTTCAAATTTTGTTAATGTGTTTTCTCCTCCCTTAAATCCTATTCGTGTCAATGAATTTCGTAATTCTTTTAAAAAAATAGAAAATTTACTTTTGTCCGCTTCAAAGGGTTAATTTCAAGTTGAATGTCGGTATTTGTAGGTGTAAAAAAGATATAATAAATCAAATTTTGTAAATATTACAGATTAATCATACTAAATACAATACCATTGAGAATACTGGCATTCATCAGAAAATAATGACATATGTGTATTTCACAAACATTATATTAAATATATTCAGTCAGAATAGTTTTGTGAAACCTTAAAAAACTTTCACGATGGACAAATAGTATCTGTTTTCTTAAACCTGGAAATTTCGGTAAAAGTTCAGAATGTGGCAAAATTTCAAAATGTACACTTAAACCTGGTGAATTAGTTTTCAATAAATTCCCGAAGTTTTGAATACATTTATTATATAATAATTACATTAAAAAGAATAATAAATGATCTCAACTATAAAGCTTTATATTTTAAGCCAAAGTTCTTTCATTTCACGGAGCTCAGTCAGTAGTATCGGAAATAAGGATGAAATTAGAACTCTGCAACAATTTTCCGTATCAGAATATATAATCGTCCACTGATGTGTGTAACAATGGGTAGAACTTAAAATATTTCTGCTTCTTTTATCTGCGTCATTACTGTATAAACAAATCCTGATTTCTATTTTGACGAAATGAAATTCAGCGAAGTTTTTCATTTTCAAATGTATGATCAATCATTGTACAAATTAATAACACTAGATTTACCAGACCAGTCATTTTGACTGGTCATGCTATGGTAGAAATAGATATATTTAAATGGCTGGTAAATCTAGTGATAATATTTATGCTGATTTCTTATATTCTGCCTCCCCGTAACAAATTGATGATCACTAATATTTTTATTATTTTTTTTTTCTATTCGTAAATTACTATTTGTTTTGATCCAATTTTAATTCGAATGTTCATGAACTTTATAGTTAGAGGAGATCAAATTGTAAGGAGACAAAATTTCTAACGCTTATTGTATATTTGATTAGTACGCTACTGTATATTTGATTATTATATTACTGTATATTTGATTAGTACGCTACTGTATATTGGATTAGTACGCTTATGTATATTGGATTAATGGGCCACGGTGGCCTGGTGGTAAGGTCTCGGCTTCAGAACCGGAGGGTTTCAGGTTCGAGACTCGATTCCACCGAAGATCCGTCGTGTGAGGGGGTCTCTTGCACGTTAAATTTGTCAGGCCAAAGTCCTCCCGCTGGTGTGGTGTGGTGTGGAGAGGGGGGTGCCACTTCAGGTGCCGTCCTTGTCATCTGACCATGGTTCAAAATTACGAGGTCCGTCCCAAAATAGCCCTCGTGTTGCTTTAAACGGGACGTTAATATAACTAAACTAAACTATATTGGATTAATACGCTACTATATATTGGATTAATACGCTACTGAATATTGGATTAGTACGCGACTGTATATTTAATTAGTATGTTATTGTAGATTTTTAAAGCTATTGTGTATGCTGTATGTTATTATACCGCTATTTGTAATGTGCTGTACTGCAAATATTTACTGTTTTAAACTCCTTAAGGACTTTGTCAATGCACATGATAATATCTATGACAACTTCCATTACTTAATCTGTCACCATTCAGTTCTGAAATGTTGGTAACAGATTAAAAGATCGTCTAGATGGTTTGACCTTCTCGTCTATAAATATAATCATTAATTTAATAAATTTTACAAGCACTATCTAAATCCCTCATCAAACAAATAACCTTCCATTGGAAGCCTTGAATATTTTAAAGAGAATCAACGGAAAGCAACATTCATCATTCTTTCAAGATAAAAAGTTTTAAAGTTACTAAATATATTTTAATTTAATAAAGTCTCTTTCTGGGAACAAAGTTGAAATTCGGCAACAGAAGATTATCTAAAACAGTAGAATTCGAAAATTAAAAATTGTATCTAGAAACAAAATATTCTACAAAAAAGAATTTTTAAAAAAATCCAGCCCTTCTACAAATTATTATTTTTTTCTGTTTGTAAATCACTATTTGTTTCGATCCTATTTTAGTGATTAATTTTGATTCAAATGTTCGTGAACTTTATATATAGAGGAGATCCTACTGTAAAGAGATAAAATTTCTAAAGCTATTGTATGTTTAATGAGTACGCTATTGTACATTTGATTTGTATGCTATTGTGTACGTTATATATTATTATACGGCTATTCGTATTGTACTAGACTGTAGTTATTTACTATTTTAAACTTCTTTAGCACTTTGTCTATGCACATGATAGTTTCTATCACAATTTTCGTTAATCTGTCGCCCAGATCTGAAATGTTTGTAAAAAGATAAAAGATCGTCTAGACAGTTTGACCTTCTCTTCTATAAATATGATCATTAATTTAAGGTAACCGACTACGTCTGAAGGCAAAGTTTCGAAAAATTTGATTTTTTAATAACTATTTATGATTTTTAGATGTATTGTCAGTTATAAAAACTATACATACAAAATAAATTATTTGAAAATATAAAATCTTTTGAGAAACAGGAAAATGTGTACTAAATTTTAATGAAATATAACCAAAACCATTAACATTCTACACAAAATTTTAATGCAACAATCCTATTTTTCTTTGTACACAAGTTATAGAATATAATGAATAGTGAAATGGACCAAAATCTATTTAAACTTTTGAGACGCAAAGAAGTCATAGGTAAAAAATTACGCATATATGCATTTTTTCCATAAATTAACAACTTAATTTTTCTAAAAACACCTATAAATGAAAAAAATTATTTTACCAACAATAAAACTTTTCGGTTCATTTCATTGACCATATTATTTAAAACAAACGCTGAAAATTTTACGTAAATACCACTAATAGCTTTTGAGACATAATGCTAACGGCGAAGAAATTTTATGAAGATTAAAATGAAGTTAAAGACAAATTTTAGGTAAAAAATATGCTTAGCTTAAAATTCCTCTGGATGATAAGTCAGGCCTTCCATTTCCCAGAAAATATAATCGGTTTTGGAAAGAGAAGAACTATAAATCTGAACTATAAGAAATAACAATTTTAAAAATTCGCACATGTGGTCAAAAGCCAATGTTAAATTTTACAAGTATTATTTAAACTCTTCAAACAAATAACCTTTCATTAGAAGCTTTGAATATTCTAAAGAGAATCAACGAAAAATAACATTCGTCACTCCTCCTAGATAAAAATTTCAAAAGTTACTAAATATTATTTTAATTTAATAACGTCTCTTTCTGGGAACAAAATTTAAATTCAGCAAAACAAGATTATCTAAAACAGTAGACTTCGAAAATTAAAGATTGCCTCTAAAAACATAATACACTACCAAAAAGATTTTTTTAAAAAAATCCAGCCATTCTACAAAGAAGTAAGGGAGGCTTACACATATTCCTGAAGAAAGAATTCCTGATTCCATATTTCCAGAATTTTGCAGATATTTCTTTTTTTCCCTGTTCACCGAAAGTTTTATTCTAGAATATTCTTGATAAGAAAAAAATCAAGTGAGGAACAAACAAACAAGTGCCTCTCCTAAATAGAGCAAAAGAGGAAAAAGAGAATTTCTGAAATTCGAATCCGGAACTCTTCATTTGAAGATAAACAAGGAACATCTTCATCATTTTTTCAAGGTTGGATAAGATTCAGCATTCCGATGTTTTTTGTACTAAATGAAGCAAACACGGAAAGATGAAGCCCATGAATATTTTTTTCTCTAAGACTCGAATTTTCTGTTAGATATCATTGCAAGAAAAGGGCGAACGATTTTGAATGGTATCGATTTGGTGTTGGGAGGTCTAATGCCACTCGGTCATACCAAGTCCGAATGAGCGGAGCTCTTTCGAATGAAGGCAGAAGTGTGCGTCTTTCGTTGTGAACGAGCACCCTTTAAGGTGAAAGCAAGACTTTTGCTCGAACACACGCGACACAACCCTTTTCAGGGGGCGATCGAACTCATTCATCCATCCGCAAGTCAGAATTGAGATTTAAATCAGAGACCTACTCATCCCTGACTCAATACTCACAGAGGTACCATTTCTTATGGGGACTTGGAGGATACGACCTGTTTAACGTGCCCCAACTGCCATCAACCAACACGGCGGTCTTTGGCTGAGACGAGGACAGAACTCGTGACCTTTCGGTTACGAGACTGATGCTCTACCAACCAGGCTACGGCGGCCCCTATCAATTTGAGTGGTATTAATTATATTCTCCTATTCATATTAGTTTGAGAGCGCTTTTTTTTCACAAGATTAAGATAAATTTCAAAGGGAAGAAAAATACTTGCAGATAAATTTAGAAAAGATAGAAATGATGACAGTTTGGAATGATCCAAATTTGATTTAACTTCTTCATCATGATCTCTAAAACATTAACTTTTTATTGTTCAACGGTAAAAAATATTGTAGCTTTATATAAAATAGCTTTCTTGCTATATTAATGTAATGGTTGGAAAGATAGGTTAACAGGAAATCTTAATGGACGTTAAATAAATACCAAATCAATAATCTCGATCTTAGCAACAAAAATAGAAGATTCTGGAGAATACAAGAATTTTGGTTCCATCCCTACAGCACCAGAAATCTCACATTCTACTGAAAAATTCTTTACTTAATCAAGAGAGTAAAGAAAAAAGACAAAGTACTAATATAAGCATTTATTCTCTCTTTGGAATGTTGATCAATTTTAGAATAGGGTACAAACATACATTCTTCTTCTTCTTCTTGTATGCAGCCGACCACCCCGCCACCACTGAACGTAGCAGTATCGACAGGATTTGTTGTGGTCTGCTGGTACAGATATAGCTATTTATCATGATATTCTTTGCGTTCGATTAGACTATATAACCCATTTATGATCATCACTTTAGTGTATCAAAATGGTGAATAACAAATGCTTGCAAAATCGCTGCTTCTACGTTAGTTGCGTTACAGTTGGAATTATAAATATAATAAATATTAAGAACATGACTTTATTTTAGCAAAGCTTTGTTGGAATTATAAATATTATAACAGTTAAGAACAAGAATGTTCCTTTGCAAAACTTTTATAATTTTGTAATTAAAGATTTTTTAAAGATTAAATGCCATTATGACCACAATATATTTCGAAACTTTCGATCATGTGCAAAACGAAAGTGTACCGACTACCATATTTATTTACACGAGGCTGTACTACATTCTCTTTTAGTGAGTAACAAAGTAGCAATTTATTAAAATTCCGCAACTTTCTCAAAAAATACGATTCAGAACAAATTATTAACTAACTACTTCAGAACTAATTCTTAACTTTGTGTCAGACGACTGATAATTATATCCTTAAATTATTATAAACATTAAGAACAAAACTATTCTTTAGCTAAATTTTTATAATATTTTAATTAAAGCTTCTTTCATAATTATGTTTGTTAAAGAGTAAATGTCATTATGACCACCCTATATTTTGAAACTTTCGATCATATGCAAAACGAAAGTGCACGAACTATCAAATTATTTACACGAGGCTATACTATATAACAAGGCAGCAATTTATTAAAATTCCACAACTTAATCAAACAACACGATTCAGAACAAATTCTTAACTAATTCATAAACTGTCACACGGCGGATAATTGTATCCCTAAATATGTTGACTCCATGCATGAGTAACCAAACACTACCTCATCTAACTTTCCGATATGCATTTATGCAAAATTAGGCAAACGACTACAAACTTCATATCTCCGAGCTCCGTTCGATACGAGAGAAAATTTGGAGGTAAAATGTGTTTTCTCTCAAAAGTCTCGTCACTAAACTTCATTAAAAATTGATACAAAATAAACTTGGCTTCATTTTAGGGACATAAATTGCTTCATTTGCCATCTAACTTTGCATAATGACTCTGGAAACTTTAATAAATCATATCTCGTCAATTTTAATCACGTTGTTGTTTACATGCTAAACATTCTGAAAAGGGCAAGATGCATACCTAGCAGCGATTTCCGAGGTAATATCTTTTAAGATATTTTCCTAGTTATTAAGAGGAATTGCTATAAGCGTTTTCTCCACATTCCCAAAGTTGAGAGAATAGAATTTGCATGCAGAATTATAAGAATTTTAGGAAAATAAGTTCGAGTAGGGAAAACTTGTGAAAATTCTTTCGCAGGAACCGAAAAGGTGACATAGCTTTCGCGAGGTCAGTTCGCGTAATTTTCGCTATAGAATGTTTAATTCGGGGAAGGTGGTGTATTTTGGGTGTAAAGTATTCAAAGGAGGGGGAGGGCAAACGAAAAAGGAATACGTAATTCGCATTTTCAGCCAGTTCTTCTCTCTGTGGCGACAAACTAACCCTATTTTATTTTCGTTTCATTGTATGTATACACGCGTCGTTTAGAAAGTTAGGTTCGAAAAATAAAAGAAAACTTGAATATGAAAAATTTGTGTTCCAAATATGAATTTCCATAAGTTTGTTTTATTTAAATTTGATTAACTCTTAAAATATAACCTCGTTTTATTTTTGTTAAAATAATTTTTCATTTATGGATTTTTTTCGAAAAATTAAGTTGAGAATTTAAGTAGAAAATTTATAGATACGTATATTTTTACCCATAACTTCTTTCCATCTCAACATTTTTCTTAAATTTGGTTAATTATATTCTATAACTTAGGTCCAAATAAAAATAGGATTGTTGCATTAAATTTTTTTTTTAGTATTAACCGTTTTGTTTAAATTTCATTAAAATTTATTACAAATTTTCATGTTTCTCAACATGTATTATACTTCAAAATAATTTTTTTATATTGATATTGTTTTGTTTTAAAATTAACAAAACCTCTAAACACCACAGTTTTAAATAGCATTTCAAAAATCCATGTTTTCGAAAATTTCCCTTTGAACGCAGCCGGATACCTTTCGAACAAGACTGCTCCTTTGCAAAATTTTTATGATATTGTAATTAAAGATTCTTTAAAATTATGTTTGGTAAAGAGCAAATGCCACTATGACCACTCTATATTTTGAAACTTTCGATCATATGCAAAACGAAAGTATATCGACTACCAAATTATTTACACGAGGCTGTACTATATAACAAGGCAATTTATTAAAATTCCACAACTTTATCAAACAACACGATTCAGAACAAATTCTTAACTAATTCATAAGCTGTCACCCGTAGGATAATTGTATCCTTAACTATGTTGACTCTATGCCTGAGTTACCAAACACTACGTCATTTAACTTTCCGATATACATGTATGCAAAATTAGGCAAACGACTGCAAACTTCATATCTCCGAGCTCCGTTCGATATGAAAATGTGTTTTCTCTCAAAAGTCTCGTCACAAAACTTCATTAAAAATTGATACAAAATAAACTTGGCTTGATCTTAGGGACATAAACTGCTTCATTTGCCATCCAACTTTGCATAATGACTCTGGAAACTTTAATAAATCATATCTCGCCAATTTTAATCACGTTGTTGTTTACATGCTAAACATTCTGCAGAGGGCATGATGCATACCTAGCAGTGATTTCCGAGGTAATATCTTTTAAGATATTTTCCTAGTTATTAATAGGAATTGCTATAAGCGTTTTCTCCACATTCCCAAAGTTGAGAGAATAGAATTTGCATGCAGAATTATAAGAATTTTCCGAAAATAAGTTCGAGTATTAAAACTTATAAAAATTCTTTCGCAGGAACCGAAAAGGTGACATAGCTTTCGCGAGGTCAGTTTGTGTTATTTTCGCTATAGAATGTTTAATTCAGGGAAGGTGGTGTATTTGGGATGTATTTCATGAAACATATTCGTGGGTGAGGCAGGACATGCGAAAAATAAATACGTAATTCACGTTTTCAACCTGCTCTTTGCTCTGCGGCGACAAACTAACCATGTTTTAGTTTCGTTTCTTTGCGTGTTTAAGCGTGATTTAGAAAATGATATGCAAAAAAAAAAAAAAAAAAAAAAAAAAGGAAACCTGAATGTGAAAAATTTGTGTTTCAAATATGAAAAATATCGTTTAAATATTGAAAAATTCACTTTTTCAAATATTGTTTTTTTTATTTAAATTTTATATAATTTTATTAAATTTTAAATAATTTTGTTTGATTTAAAATTGATTAATTATTAAAATATAACTTTGTTATATTTAAATTTGAATAATTATTAATATATAGCTTTGTTTTTATTAAATTTGATTAATTATAACATCAAATTGAAATAAAACAAATTTATATTTTAGTAATTAATCAAATCTAAGTAAAACAGTTATATTTTATTAATTAATCAAATTTAAGTAAAACAATGTTATATTTTAATAATTAGTCAAATTTAAATAAAATAAAGTTTTCTATTAAGAACTATTCAATTTTATCAGAACAAATTTATTTTTTAATAATTAATCAAATTTAAATAAAAGAAAGCTTAAAAAATAAACATAATTTGAAATATATACAATGTTATTTATTTGTATGCAGCGCACTTGCTATTGAATAATTCGATTTTGTAAATGAATAACTAACCTTAACTTGAAAAATAATGCAATAATCTAAATACAGAGCAGTTGCAACTAAATATCTTTATTTTTATAAATAAGCCCAATTTGAAAAAAAAAAATGTAAGATAAAGTTTAGATGCATAGCAATATCTATTAAAAAATTTGTTATCCAGTGTTTAAGTCTATTCCTTTTTTTAATGCCTGATATGGGTATTAAAATTACAAAAGAAATTCCAAAAGATATGCCATACAGCTAAGTTTTACAAAAACTTTTGCAAGATAAAAGTTTCTTCTTGCACTGAAACTCCTCTAAACTCAACCCAAGGGATCAAATTTTGGAATTGCTTATAAATAAAGAAACTCGGATTCCACGTCTCAAGAATTTTGTGGATATTCCACTGCTTTATCCTCCAAACGTCTTAGATCAGAAAAAAAGGATAAAAAAAGCAGAAATTCTTCTGAAAAACTCAGCAAACAAATCCGAATAAAAGAATAAAAAAGAAATAAAAGGGGGGGAGTAAAAATGGAAGAGCAAATCTTCAAACACGTGAATTCAAAATTGCACTCATTTCAAGAAAACGAAAAGTATGTTCTGTATTTATCAAAGTCGCCATTTCTGTGTTTGGCTCCAAAATGTTGGAAATATGAAGTGCATAAAAACATGCTTTTTTTCCATTCAGATTCGCTTTATGGTCAGATGGAGATACAAAATTTTTCTCTCAGACATGACGTTTTCTGTTGGAGAAATTTTTTTGGAAAATGCATGAGTGTTTGTGGGTTTCCATATAATCTGGTTATTCGTTTTCAAAACACCATATTCTGTGCAATTGTGGTTTTTACGATCTTTTCTCTGAAATTTCATAAATATATTGAAATTTATGAATATATGTTGTTTATGTTGCGATATTTTCAAATAACAATAGGTGCTAACTAGTTAATTGGTTATAAGTGTACTAATACTGGAATATTTTAGAAGCTATTGCAAGTGTGATGGAATTCAATGCTGCAAATTGCATATTGAACTCAAAATTATATTTTAATATCTACAATACAAAAAAATATTCTATCAAAAATACATTCTTTAAGATTTCAATCATAAGGTATATTAAAAGTTGATAAAGAATAAAAATAAGTTATGTATTACTAGACTGAGCTAGGCAAAATAGAAAAAAAAAGATATTTACAAAAAAGATATTATATATACAAAATAAAAAAAAGCAAACAATATTTTCGCGATACACTCTGGCACGAGATTAATTATTTAAAAATAAAAGTCAAACGATAAATTAATGATGTCGTTTTGTAGAAACGACGAACAGCAGAAGTTTTAATTTGCTAACCAAAAGGAAAAAATTCTTATTTTTACAAAAATGTTACTAAGCAAAAGATATTAATACATTCGGCAATATTTATTACAACTTTTTCCAATGTATATCTTTTAACTGCAATGCATTTTCTAAAATATTTTTTCAATTCTATAAAACTTGTTTATAAGTGTTACACAAAAAATGAGTTTTAGCACAAAATCTCATTAAGAAATTTTCAGTTTTTCTTTTATTGCTACAATAGATTCAAACGGCTATTATAAAAAATCAACTTTAATTGTGAAAATAAAAAAGTAACTTCATATCTTATAAGGTGCATATGGAACTTGTGTTGCTATATTTGTTGAATTTTTTGTGAAAACCATTATACAATAATATTTTTGGCAGAAAGCTTTTATTGTGGAGCAAAATTCTTAAGTCATTTGGCTACAAAAAAGAATCTGTATAAAAACATGTTCAATATCTTTAAATAATCATTGCATGATTTATCAGTCGCTAATTCTTTATTTATAAAAACATTTATACAATTCAAATTCCTTTTTTATTTACAGATTTTTGAAAAAGTTCTTCTGAAAGATTCAGTACAATATTGCAAAATGACAATAATTTGTTGCTGAAAGCGCTTGCGAAAATAAATTTTAATCGATAATTATTTACTTTCATTTGTTGTTTTAGAAAATCAACAAAGTTGAAATTATTAACTCATTAAACAAATTAGTTTCCAATGACAATTTTTTAGTTTTTATAATTATTTCACATACATTTGTAAATTATTTCTATTATATTTTTATTTTACTTGAAGCATTCTCGAATTTCTATTTTTATCAATATATCGAATCTAGATTATTTGTCTTTCATTTTGATTACATTATAACTATCGCTATATGAATTTTACACATTGAATAATTCCTAATATCTGAATTTTGAGATACATAGAAAAGTTTTCAAGTCTTTAATAAGGTAATATATGCGAATATAAATGATTTATATAACTTCTTCTTGTATAGAATGAACCACCACGCCACCACTGAACGTAGCAATATCGACAGGATTTGTTGTGGTCTACTGCTGAATAAATATTGTCCAACCTTACATTAACCGAACAGTCAAACTAACATTCCTTTCAGGGTAGTAAATAGCTGTCTTTCTCCCCACCTGCACACTCTCCAACATGGAATGAAACTATCCATCTTTAACATCATATCCTTCAGGGTTTTGAGATGACCTGGTACCATCAGCACTGTACTTAAAACATTATTCACAATCTTCAGGTTTTTTCCTTAACTCTGAGACCTCTATACATTCCATTAAACAGTGGTAAACCGTACTGATTTCTCCACAAATGCATTTATTTTCCTGCTGATTTATCTACACTGCCGGGAAAAATTTTTTCAAAATCAAGAAAGATGGTTAAATATGAACATTTTCTAGATGTTCATCTTTAGATGTATAAACACATCTTTTCTAGAGGGGTTTATACATCTGAAAGATGACATCAAATTTCGCTCTTCCCGCATAAGTGTAGCGCTAGTATCGCCGCTCAGAATTTGCATATCAGGTTCACTTTAAATGCTTGGTATAAAGTTCCTGATCGTAATTTGGATTTGAAAATGTGTCGTAGTGTGTTGATGTTAGCCAAGAATGCCTTTGATAACTGCTTCTTTATCTTCTTAATAGTTCACCGGGTTTAAACAAGGTTTTACGGCTAAGGTATTATAACTGTTATTTACTTCTCAAAAGTACATGCCAGTCCGTATGAATATATAAAATAAACTGAATCATTATTTGAAAATTTTCAATTTAACAATACCCAACAATCGAAAATTTTTATAAAAATTCTTTTTCCATTTGTTAAAATAAACTTATAACAAAAAGCACGACAATTTATGTTACGATTATATTTAAAAACATATTTCAAAACAAATATGTTATTTATGTTTCAAGATAAACAAATTCTATTCACTCCTGAGCTAGGACCCTAAAAATATAAAATATCTAAGCAACCTCTCAACCTACATTTCTCCGACTTCGGAATACGAAACCCCATATTCCAGAAAAGCTATGCAAGAAATTTCCGCTGAAAAAGAAATAAGCAAAACGAACCCTAAAGAGAGAAAAGGAAAAAAGAGAAAAGAAAATCCGGAACTATACTCAGCTGAGAAAAGAGAAGAAGAATATCTAATCTATCAAAGTCAGAAGAGATCGTCATTCCTGTATTTGTGAGATTTCTGGCATTGGACGAGTACAAAAATATCTTTTCTCCCATTTAGATTCATGGACGGTCAGAGGAAGAAACAACTTTTTCTTCAAACAGAATTTTCAATAGAATTTTTTTTATTTATTAAAATACACAATTACTAGTGGCTTTCATTTTAATTTCTGTTTATCATATATTTAAGATTTCATAATTTAAATATAACTTATAACATAGCATTCACTCAAAATCTAATAATTGATTTAATTCAAAAAACAAGATAATCAATGGCAAACAGTTAAGCTTATAATAATTTAAATTCTGTAAAATTGTCAAATATTTAGATTATATTTATGTTATTTTTTTCAAAATAAATATCCGAATAGAAGAAAGATTTATATTGTATGGTACAATTTAAAAGCTTCGCTTTTTAATGCAAATGCATATTATAAAATGTTTAATTATCTATTTAAAATCTAAATAAGACTTGATGTATTGTTGCATCATCATTGAGTATCGAATAAATTGTTATAAATAAAATTTATCTTCTTAACAAAAATCTGGAACATCTGATTCTTTTAATATGTAAAATCGATACAGAGTCAGGCAAATTTGCTTATGTGACAAAATAACGCTGATAATTGTAAGAAAAGAATTTTAATAAAATTAATATTTATATAAAAAAATTATGAAATTTTTTTTTAAAGTTATCGTTCGGGATATTTGAAAAAAAACAGTATGTGGAACTGCTTAAATTAAATCGTGAACGATGTATTCAAAACAATCAATAAAAATTTGCAAATAACATTTTACTGTATATCAAACACAAACAATTTAATTCCTTGCTCACGTATTCTTATCTCGACTCTAAAAAAAAAGATTTTTCTTCTAACAGAATTCAAACTATGATTAGGAATTCTTCTTCAAGTTTGTAAAAGTGAAGATGTTTACATTTTAATAGTTTGAAAAGCGTTTTTAATAAATAAATTAGTTTTATATTTAGACGCATTTTGTTTATTTGGGGATTACTTTGATCATTTAAATAAATTTGAATTTAGAAAAAGTCTGTGTATGCATTTGTTGTTGTCATTTACGTTAAAATATCTATGATTATTTAGGAATAACAAACTATTTTAATCCCTTTTTATATAAATATACAAATATTTGAATTTAAAAGATAAGACAATTTTACAGTAAAAGCAAAATCTTCAAACCTTCCACCTATTATGGCATCATGATTTGGCATTAAATGCATTTACTAGCTTATAACCAATATATATATATAATACCTTTAAACTTTCAGGCATGCCTAAAAAACATCCCATATTTATTTAATTTTAGAATTTATATATATATATATATTCTCTCATTTGACATTTTTGAAAATTTAGTAGATATCCATATCTTCGTGGTTTCTAATATCCAAAAGCATTGATAGAAAGAAAAACAAGAAAAATCTCATATTTATTTAATTTTAGGTTGACTTTTATATGCAGATTCTCACATTTATAAAAGCAGATATCAATAAAGAAAATTTAGCAGATACCCATATCTTTCTGATTTCTAGTATTCATTGAAGCATAAATTCCGGAGGAAAACAAACAGGAAAAATTTCTCATATTCATTTTGTTTTAGAATGATTTTTATATAAAGATTCTCACATTTCAAGCTCTGAAAAATTTAGCTGATATGCATATCTTTCTGATTTCTACTAAATCCAAAAACACTGAAGCCTTAATTCTGGTGGATAATAAAAGACGAAAATGTATCATATTGGTTTAATTTTAGTATGAATTATAAAGACTCGTACATTCCGCGTTCTAAAAAAAATTTATCTGACATCCATATTTTTCTAATTTTTAATATCCAAGAAAATTCAATTATGAAACCTGGAAGAGCAAAGCAGTACAAATTTCTTATATTTACTTCTAGAATGACTTATATATAAAGTTTCTCACATTCCACATTCAAAAAAATTAAGCAGATATCCATATAATTATGAGTTCTAATATGAATTGAAACTATGCGATCTGGAGAAAAAAAATTCAGAAAAAAAGCTCTTATATATTTTTTTAATTCTAGAATGACTTGTATATAGAGAGAAAGATTCTCAAATTCGACATTCTCAAAAATTTAGCAGATATCCATATTTTCCTGAGTTCTAATATTTATTGAAGTATGAGACCCGGCAGAAAAAAAATTATATTTATTTAATTCTAAAATGGCTTTTATACGGACAGAAAGATTCTCAAATTCCACGTTATCGTAAATTTTGGCATATATCAATGTTTTCCTGATTTCTAATATTCAAAACACATTGAAGCATGAATTCTAGAAGAAAAAAAAAATAGTCCAAAAAATTAAAAAATCCAAAAAAATCTCTCATACTTATTTAATTCTAAAATAACTTATGCATAGAAAGATTTTTAAATTCAAAGTTTTCGTAAATTTTAGCAGATATCAATGTTTTCCTGATTTCTAATATTCAAAAACATTGAATCATGAATTCTAGTGAAAGAAACAATCAGGAAAAGAAAAGAGTAGATGGGAAAAAAAGTTTCAGAAAATGTGGAGAAACAAATCAGGAACACATACAAAACCGGAACCACAATCATTTGAGAAAGAAGGAATCTTTTTATTCGTCAAAGTCGCCGTTCCTATTTTGGGGACAACACGTTGGAGGAACGAAGTGCATAAAAATATCCTTTTTCTCCCATTCAGAGGCAATCACCGGCAGATGGAGATTCAATCTTTTATCTTAGGGCATCTCCTTCGGCAAAAACCTCCTTCAGATGCACGATATTTTGTGGCCTCCATATTAATCAGCTTACTCGTACGTAAGAAGGTAGATTCCGTGAAATGACGTTTTTTTATGAGATTTCGAAGAATATTTCGTGGACGGGAAAGGAGTTCTCGAAAGATTGTTGGAAAAGAGGAAGCGATTGAAATGGAAATATGCCAGATTCAGATAGTTTGTTTCCAGATTGCTCCCAATTTCTAGTTACTACTGCTAGATTGTCTTAGATTTCTCAGAATTGAATATCAGATACCATTATTGTTTTTCTAGTATTTTAAAAATGTATTTGTAGTTATAAAATAATGTATTAAAAGTGAAAAAAAATGAAATTTCAAAATATATTAGAATTATTAGACAACGTAAAAAAATCGGTTCTTTTTTAATCGTGGGAAATCATAATGTTGTTTGAGGGCTTTGAAGTCTCAGAATGTGTTGGCAACAAATGGTTGAAACCTCAAAATGCATAGGGAACAGATTGGAGTTTTAACGCTTTTGAGACATCCCTTTATCACTTTACTGCAAGATTGTCTTAAAATTTTCATTGAATATGAGATACTATTTAAGTTTTTTAAAAATTTTAAAAATGTATTTGTAGTTATAAAATAATGAAAAGAGAAAAAGTGAAATTCCAAAATTTATTAGAATTTTTAACCCGTAACTGATGAAGGCAATGCTCATTAGTTCTGATTACCATTTGGCATTTTGTCTTTGAAAGCAATATTCTTCTTAGTAACTTTTTGGTGTTCTTTCAGCATTGTGTAGGAAAAAGGCAAATATGAACACGTGAGTTTAATTCAGTATGCGAGTAACCTGAGTTTATTTTATTGTTAAATGTAGAAATCTCCTATCATCTTTACTCTTACCTTTGTTTTGATGAAATAAATTCATTCTAACGCATACAAAAAAGGGAGAAAGGTTTTAAATTCCGTTATCAAGCAGTGCCTTAATATAATAAGTAAAAGATTTAAATGTTATGCATTTTTAAAACAAAATAAAAATTTAAAATTGTAACGACATTCTTGACTCAAAGATACTTCATAGTTATTGTAGCATTATATAATCATAATATTTATTCGGTTACATCATCTTTAGTACATAAACAATAACATAGTCATCAAAAGCTTTGAGTTTTGATGTTTATATAATTCTAGCCCTTAAGCAGTTGCATTGTTCTTGAGACAGAAACCATTAAAGATTTATCGATATTCTTTTTGATTCTTTACAGTTTCACTCTTTAAACTTCTTACACCAGCCTTGAAGCGAAATTCTTAGCATGATACCAAATTTTAAGCTTTTATGTTTTTCAAGTTCTTTTCTTTAAACAGTTCTCGCTCTAATTTAAAGAATTACTCAAGGAAAAAAGTATAACGTATTAATCTTAGTAACAAAATGTTTCCCTTGTTGTTGATAAAGAACGCTTTTCGATACACTTTCCCTCTAAAACTTAAAAAAAAAGTTTTAATATTGCTTAAACTTACCACATAAGATACTATTATATGCAACAAAAGAAAAGAAAACTTTTTTATCTATCAAAAGTGTATGATTATCATTTGAATTTGAAAAGAAAACAAATTGTTATTTTGTAATTCAAACAAACTGGTGATCCAAACAAACAAATGACAGAATTCGTCTCACTATCCAAAAGTTATATAACTAGGGATATAAATAAGAATTATCTTCATTCTGTACTAGCCGCCTTTGGCGACCAGCTGGTTCGAAATGAGTGATGCGTTCTAAAATTTTCATTGAAGTCACATATTCATTAGCCTTGAAGTAATTCCGGGCATTGATTGGCTTGAAATTAAAAATGTTTTTTCTGTGACGTTGCCAAAATGTTAAATATGTTTGTTTTAAAGAAAGTGAAAAAGAAAAAAAAATTATTGAATAAATGATTTAGATGTTGCAAACGATTATAGAAACCTTAGCTTTGCATGTTTTTTTTTAGCAACTATCATATTTTATAATGGAAAAAAATTATTGAATTAATGATACAGATATTGCAAACGACTATAGAAATATGCCATTAAGTCGTAATTTCAATGCATATCCTGTCTAAATTCAATTAGGTTTACCGTAAATAAAGAAGATTTGTTGAATAAATGATTTAGATATTGCAAATGAATATAGAAACCTTTGCTCTGCATTTATTTTTTTTAGAAAATATCACATTTTATATTTCTTTTATTTAATCCAGTCACGAGTTCAAAAAAACATGGTTAAAATATTTCTTTAAAAAATTGTTAAAAATAGAAGCTTAGGTTATACATTAAAACACTGATACTATTAGAAAGCTAATTTTTTTTATCGTTAAAATGATGTAAAAATCATGTTCGTGCGATAATATTTTCGGAATTTATAGAGGAAAAACATCGAAATTTCGCTTAAATTTTAATTAATTCAAATTCTAATTAAAAATTCTGAAAAAGGGCTCCGAGGTGCACATTCCCGACCTCCAAGGTATACATGTACCAAATTTGGTAGCTGTAGGTCCAACGGTCTGGCCTGTAGGGAGCCAACACACACACACACATTGAGATTTATTATAAGTATAGATTAATGCTTATTCTTTATTTTGTATATTTATTATTAATACACAGATATGGTTAGATAAACAATCTGTCTTTATTCTCATGGGCAGAAAATTTATTAGATTTTCTTTGGAGAAATGCATGGATGTCAATCATTTCTATATTAATCCACTTATTCTTAATAAAACTTAACATTTCCATTTCATAATATTAAATTACTTTCTCGTATACATAGTATAAAGTATAGTAGTCGTGATAAAATACGTTTCAAAGTTTTGGAAAATATCCTGTTTTTTGGTATATGGTCTATACATCAAATGTATAGATTTCTATCAAAGTTTGAGCCGAATTAACAGAGGAGAATCCAACCTTTCAAGTATAAGTAACCAACCCCAGTAAACAACAACACACAATTATTACAAAACCACGACAGCTGGTTAGATAAAATTCTGTTCATATATGTAACATTTATAGAGTAGACATTTGTCGAATGTTGAACTAAATTCAACCAGACCGTTATTTCGGTCTAGACTTTCAGAAGTCTGCAAACATGATAATTTAACCCTTTATTTACTGACGGTACTTAAAAGTACCATTTAAATCTAGCTGATATCTTTACTATAACACTATTTTTGCCGATGGTATTTTAAATAATACGGAGAATGTAACCCAAATAACATGAAGTAGTATAAGCTAAGAGCAGGAATTAAAAATATTTAATTAATAATTAAACTAATTAAGATATTTCTGTTAATTACATTTTTTTCTTGGGTTCTCTGGGATTATGCTGCAAGGAAACTAAACTACTGGTGCAAAAATGAAGCTGAAAAATTGATGGCGACATAATTCAGTAAATACACTGAAGTGACAAAAGTCATGGGATGACTGTTAATATCGTGTCCTTCCTAATTTTGCCCGGCGAAGTGCAACAATTCGACGTGTCATGGAGTCCACAAGTCGTTGGAAGTCCTCTGCAGGAATATTGAGCCATGCTGTCTGTATAGACGTCCATAATTGTGAAAGTGTGGATGGTGCAGGAGTTTGGGCACGAACGGACCTTTCGATGATGTCCCATAAATGCTCGATGGGATTCATATCGGGCGATCTAGATGGCCAGATCATGCGCTGGAATTGTCCGGAATGTTCTTCAAACCAATCGCGAACAGTTCTGGCCCGGTGGCATGGCGCATTGTCATCCATAAAAATCCCATCGTTGTGTGGGTACGTGAAGTCCATGAATGGCTGCAAGTGATCTGCAAGCAGCTGAACATAACCATTTCCAGTCAATGATCGGTTCAGTTGCACCAGAGGACCGAGTCCATGGCATGTAAAAACAGCCCACACCATTTTGCAGCCACCACCAGCTTGAACAGTGCCTTGCTGACAGTTTGGGTCCATGGCTTCGTGGGGTCTGAGACACACTCGAACTCTACCATCAGCTCGTAACAACTGAAATCATGACTCATCTGACCACGCCACGGTTTTCCACTGGTCTAGGGACCAGTCGATATGCTCACGAGCCCAGGAGAGTCGCTGCAGGCGATGTCGTGCTGTCAGTAAAGGCACTCGAGTCGGTCTTCTGCTGTCATAGCCCAAGGAAGACAAATTTCGCCGCAGAGTCTTATCGGACACGTCCCTCGTACGTCCCACATTGATTCCTGCAGTTATTTGACGAAGTGTTGCGTGTCTATTAACATTGACCATTCTACACAGACGTGGGCGGTCTCGGTCGTTAAGTGCAGGTGGTCGCCCACTGCGCTGTCCATGATGGGATGTGATGCCTGAAATTTCATACTCTCGGCACACTCTTGATACTGTGGATCTCGGAATATTGAATTCACTAACGATATCCGCAATGGAATGACCCATGCGTCTAGCTCGAACTAACATTCCACGTTCAAAGTCTGTTAATTCTCGTCGTGCCGCCATAAATCACGAAAAACCTGTTCACATGAATAACTTGAACACAAATGAAAGCTCTGGAAAATGAACTGCGCATTTATACTTTTTCGCTGCGATACTACTGCCATCTGTATATTTGCATATTGCTATCCCCTGACTTTTGTCACTTCAGTGTAAAGGGTTAAAGGCTCAACCACTTAAGTAAGTGAAATTTCACATGCGAGTTTGTGACTACAAGTATAGTTTTGCTTCAAGTTTGCTTTCAATCAGTTTTATTTACTATTAAACGTATATTAGGGATCAATTGCCTAGAGATCATACGCTAGAATCAAAGAAACGGCTAAATTTACGTCAAAGGTTAATATTTCGCAATTATTGCAAATCAATTCCATGGGAGGCATTTTCTAGAATGATACCTATCTTTATTAGAGTGCATGCGAGAAAGTTTCGAAAGACTTCGGCTGTTTTTTAAAATGTATTTAGCTACTTTGTGTATAATTTATGATTAACCCTTACCTGGGGACATGCGGTCTGTGAGGCCCCTAGCGATGGACTTTCAATCACCCGCATTCTATTTTTCGATCATCTGAATGAATTGATCCGGTAGCTTCTGTTTTGTGACCTTCAATATGCGTGCACTTTTTCAGCCGGTTTCAGCAGATACTTTTAAAAACAATTTAGTCATTTTTTGAGCGTGATCTCTAAGACCAAATTTCCTTGTTAGTGTCCCAGTGATAAACAAGGCTTAGCAGACGGAGCTAAGACTTAGGCCGTGAAATATCATCCAATTTACTGATCCTATTATGAAGCAGTGCTCTAAACGCTTTTAAATGAAGCAGAACGTGATTTTAGTCATAACGATCATTGTACCGAAGTGTTTTTCGATGAAAGTTCGCATTCGACTGATTCTGTATGTTTGAACATAATTGTTCTGGTAATAATATATTTTCAAAAAATTATGAAATGTGTTAATATACCAAGATATATACATAAAGAATTTTTATACTAGATCTTAACTTGTATACTTAAAGAAACCCTAGGAAACCGTGCTATGAAAGTTACATAAGCAGATAAAAAAATGGACCAATTTTATCTATTGTCATTTGTTTATATTTTTCATATAATTGCTGAATTCTACATTCTATTCTTTTCTATATATCATTATATACAGGCAAAATAACTATGACTTAAAAGATATAAAGTAGTACGTTTTTTTATGAATATTATTTGTTGTAACATGTAATTTGAGAAGAAAATGTATATTACAAAACATTTACTTTTTTCAATGATAAAATATTTCGAAAAATTTCTGAACCATATTTATGTAGTAAGAAAAATGTCTGTAGAATATATCGACTGATTTTCAATCTCATGTTTTTATTAGAAAATTTTATTCGAGTGTAAAGAAAATGCTGTCTCGTAGACCGAACCTCCCCAGTTACGTCTTAAATTTTCACCTCCCTAGTAAAAAGTTGAAAAAAAAAGGTTAATATAATCCAACTAAAAGGAGATATATTTTAATATATTTCAGAAAATTTCTCAAATATATGTATATAGTAAGAAAAATATCTGCAAAATCTGTTGGCAGAATTTCACACTAATACATTCAATAGAAAATTTAATTTGAGTGTAAATGGAATGCTTTGTTTTATTAGGAGGTTTAAGAGAAGGAAAAATTTAGGACATAGGACTCACCTCACCAGTTAAGTCCTAAAATTGCACCTTCCCAATTAAGGGTTAAAGTTTACCCCGAACATAATTTATTTGCATTTCAGTGGGACAAAGTTTTCTCCATTTCCCAAACAATGTTTAATAACCTAACGCACGACGTCCCTAACTTAATCCGCCGCTGACTCCTAACTGATAATCGTATTCTTAAACATGTTTACTCTGGGCTCGATCAACGAGACTGGGTTTCTCGTAACTTTCCGATGTTTGCGCAACTTCAAGATCCTATATTTATGCAAAATTGGCTGCAAATTTCAGCGGCACATATTGCTAATGAATGTGCCTTGTTTTCCTTTCGAATTTGCGCAACAAAAAATTTATTAAATATTTATATAAAAAAAACTTGAATTTATTTTAAGAATAGACATTACTTTTCCTATTGGACTACCTTATTTAGAGTTAATAAAATTAATTAACAGGCATAAATCTCTTAGAAATAGGGCACTTACAGTAAAAAATTATGTATAAACAATATATATTGTAATTAGATAATGGTGCAAGTCGTAATATTGTCTCCCCGTGCAGATACTTATATGATAAGGAAGAGAGTTTCACAGATAAGCTCAAAGGATTTATGGATGACTGTTTCAAAGGATCTTAAACCGACGACGGTTTTAAAGGATCTTAAATAGATGACGGTTTAATGATTATTAATGGATCGATGATTTAATGATCCCCACATCTTGTCATTAAAACTTAGCTCTAAAAACGAAATCTGCTGGAATTTTGGCTATATATCGATTTGGAGCAAAGATACGATAACCTTCTAGACGCTTGCTTGTTCTGTCACGAAATTCCCGGAGAGCAGACAGACAGCGCTGAAATAAGTGGATAAGTGCTCATTTTAGTAATAATGTGAAGAATATATTTTAGGCGATAATTTCCAATGAGTTTCCTGTGAACTTTTTGCTCTGTTGCCGTTGTACAATACTTGCTGATTTCTACAAGTACTATTTCCGGTATGTATCGTTGGTATTTTGTTATTAGACTCGTCGTAGCTTAACACACGGAAGGAGTTTGGATTTTTCTTGAAATAAACATTTTATGATTAATGCAAAAGAGTAACATTATAAACATAAGATATAAACTATAAAGAATGAAAAGTTTTGGATAAACTTCTTGCAACTTTTACAAAAACAAAAAATACTCATAATACTGAAAACGCAGAAACGAGTCTCAATTTCTTTGCGAAGAAATATGATAAACTTGCAAGAAACATTTTCATTCCAAGACTTTTAGAATTTTCTGAATACATCCTCTCTTATCCCCTATCCAAAGCATCTTATGCTCGAGAGGGTGCAGCAGAAATTCCGCGGAAAAACAAGTCAACAAATCCGAGCACGAAGAAAAGAAAAAACGTTAAGCGAAAAGAGAAAAAAAGAAAAACAAATCTCCGCGGCACGCAAATCCGGAACCACACTTACTCAAAGAAGAGAAAAGAAAAAGAAAAAGTATCTTTTCTATTTATCAAAGTCGAATAAGATTGCTATTTCTGTATTTGGGATAAAAATGTTGAAAGTATGAAGCATGTTAAAACATCTTTTCTCCTATTCAAATGCCTGGATTGCCAGATGGAGGAACAATCTCTTGGCCCAGACAAAGTTCTCAGCATAAAAAAAGAAAAGAAATTCAAGTAGATTCGAACATCTAGTTCGAAATATTTTAGTAAGATAACTTGATTTTTCTAACTTTATTTTATTTTAAAAATTTACTCTAAACTGTAGCATCGAAAAACTTTCAGACATAGAATGTGTGAAAAAACATTCACACATGAATGTCAAAATGGACATGGATTTAAAATTACCAAAATCAACAAAAAAATTATATACATATTTCTAAAAATCTATGAAAATTTGGAAAAAAATAGAACGGCAACAGAATTTGTATAGTTAAAAATGTGAACGTTTTACTTTATCGAATAGACAATATAAAATATTAAATTTGTAAAAATAAAAAAATAAATAAAATAAATTGGCCTCGAGATTTTGGTATATTTTCACATTCAGTATTTGGGATAAATTCAAATCAAATTGAATTTATCCCAGATACTTAAATTCTGATTCTAATTCAAAATAAACTTTTTTAATGTTTGTATGATTGATTGAGAATTTATTTGCATGCATGTAATTGGTGGAGGAAATTTATTATACGACCTTTACGCCAAATATATCGTTTTCTACGTAAGCTTCTTTGGAATTTTCATTTCAATGAAAAATATATTGTCAAATTAATTATCTCTCTTTCTCTATGAATGCAAATGAGCAAATTTACAGCAAATGCAAAGCTATGTAGATGAAATTTAGCACAAATTTTTAGCATCTAAGATGAATATTTGTATCAAATCTTGCACAAGTTTCGCAATTTCTTGGTACTCTGCCCATTCAACGATAGCGATCTTTTTCAAATATTCTACTTCCGTATTTTGCTTCCATTGGCTCAAAAAATGGTATCAAAATGTCCTTGCTATAATATGAAGTACAAAACTACCATACAGGGAGATCGAGGCATGAAACTTTAAGCAATCGTTTTGAGTTGGTACTTTTATCCACTACAAAAATAATTTTAATTAAAGAAGTTACTTATTTAATATTCGTGCAGAATGCATATTATATGTCATACATAATTCATCCAAATATTATGTACATTTTAATCACAACACTTCTGCATGTACAATTAGTAATTCGCATTAGATAATCAATAGTTTCGATTATTTATTGTACTAAGCTGTGTGTCGGCTTCAATATCTGCAGAAATATAATATTAATTTTTAGTTACAGATCTTATTGATATGCAGACTGCTATTCACTGTCTACGAAAATATTATGTATGTTTGAATCGTATCATTTGTTTACAGACATTTTCAATTCACATAACATGATAAGAATTTTAATTATTCTTTGGTAATTTGTGCATTAGTATTCATATCCATTGAAAATAATACTAATTCTTAATTAAAGAGATTATTTTAATGCATGTTGCCAATCCACAATGCGCAAATATTTTGTAGAATTTATAAGAAAATATAATAATAAGAAATTAGTTTATAAATTCAGTATTGTTAGAGATGAAATATTTAATTAACTATCACAACAATTTCATTAAAACCTTTCTTATTCTTCAATATTTATGGGAGAAATTTCAAGTATTTATAATTAAATTTTAAATTTAAGTTAAGAGACATCAAATAATCTTTATATATTTTTAATATAAAAGATTTACTTACATAAAATATTCACATATGCAACTTATATCTATCGTCTGCACTTTTATTTTAATTAAATCGAAAAAAATCTTTTGCACAAAATAAATTTAATATTTCCTCTTAATGAAATAGTCTCTTGAAAATTTTCAGACTAGCATCAGACGACTTTTAAAAACCTTAGAAAACTCGTTTTCTTATTAAAATACTCAAAGAATAACTTTGAGTTCCACATTGTGAGCTGCAAAGTACATGTATTTTAGCAGCTTAGAATATTTTTAATAATTTTAATCTTCATCAAGTTTTAAAAGATAGTAGTGGAATATTAAATAAGTTTCGAAGAAATTCTATTTTCCAGTTAAAAGAATCGCTTTTTAATATCAGTAAGTTAAAATGAATATTTTCTTCCTCAAAGTTTACCTATTTGAAGTTTAATTTATTAAATAAGGCAGACGTTATTTGTTTATGGAATAAAGTGCTGATATAATAAAAATATATTAATTAATTAATTATATCTAATAAATTGTCAATATTTTCTACTCTTCTTTATACTTCATAATTCATGCAAATAAAATTTGAAAAACATATTCCATATTTAGGAAAAATATAGGGAAACATTTTTCAGGAAATACAATTTTTACATCACAGTTTTTATACAGATTATTTTCAAAAGTAAAAAAGATGTAAATATTAAATATTAAACAAAACTGTAATTATTATAAATTTTCATGTAATATCCATAACAACATTAAAACTGACAAATAAAACAATGTTATCGTCCATTAGAGATAAAAGTATTTCTGCTTTTCTATTAAAAATAATCAATTTTGTTACAAAAAACGTAGAGAATAATTTATGGCTAGAAATTATAAACATCAATCTTACTTTAAATCATCGTACGCGAATTATGACAGTATAAAAAATTAAATTAATAGATTTTGTATAATGATTTTATAATCTTTATATTATCAAGAACAATAATTTTTTTGTTGCTATAAATGATATTCTCATCTCCAATTACAATACAAGACCATATGAAAAATTACTCTATCTTGCAACATAAGTTGATGTTAGAAACATTCAGAATTAGGGCATGGAAAACATTTTTGAGCCCTTAACTTCTATTACAATTATCGAAATATTTCAAATATTAAAGTTGTTCGTGTTAACGAAGTGCTAATTTGGTTTATTTTTCTGTCTTCAGTATTAAAAAAGTTATAGAGAAAGGAATATTTCTACCCACACCATTTCCACTACCATTGAGATAGAAAAATCAATCCAATT
>JAPMOQ010055423.1:916118-944281 GCA_026543055.1 Argiope trifasciata | reverse complement strand
TTATAGAGAGGTAAACATTTCAACCCACACCATTTCCACTACCATTGGTCAAGATGAACCATTTACGAACTCGTCCCAGATTTTTACATTTCTAACAACATGTTCCAAGCCAGTAAACATCCAAGTAAAATTACTGTAGTTATTTTGTACAAAACTTAAGAAAAGTGTTATACGTTTCCTTTTGAAGAGCATTTTCTACACCTTCTAGTTGGATTTGTTTCTATACCAGTGATTATTTGCCACGCCAGTGATTATTACCAGTGAACTTATTTCAGAATCACTTGGACAATCAGATAAAGTATCCGTGTATAATTCATTGAAAAGTCCTTCGCCGATACGTTCCGTCATGGTGGAATTTTTGAAATTATGCTAAAATTGTAATAAAAACATAATTACCAAGAAAAAAAAATTTGTTATAAAGCGAACACGACTAAACACGATATGCTAAGTTTTTGCAATATTCTATATCGACCTGAGTGTTATAAATTGAAAACGACAATGCAAGTGCAATGACGAGTCACCGGCCAGCAACGTTTGGGTATGGAAAGTCGAGTTAACTCGTCACCGGTAGGAAACGTTTGGGTATGAAAAGACGAATTAACTCGTCACCTGTCAGCAGAGTGTTAAGAACAAAGATTATTAAATAAATGTATGGAATACTTTCACCAAAAATCAAATTATAAACATAGACAAAACAGAATAAAAAATGTTGCTTGTATTATAAAATATGATTTCGAGTATTTATAGGATTTGATACAACAACGAAACCCTAGATTTCTTTATACCAAACCTGTTTTATTTCGGTTGCATACCACTGTTAAAACATCTTCACGAATTTCTTTCTAGAAATATGGCCTCAAATCTCATAAGAAACGTGATTTCACGGTATCTACTTTCTGGAGCTAGAAGTAAGCAGATTAATATGGAGACCCACTGAAAATCGTGCTTTTCCGGGAAACTTTTACCCCGACAGAAATCTTATGCCTGAGAGTACAGATTGTTTTTCCATCTGTATGCGGAAAAATGCCATTTTTATGCGCTTCTTCTTTTCTAACATTTTGTCCCAAAACTCAAATATAGCGACGTTGATATATGAACCAGATTCGTTTTTTCTTTAGTTTTTTTTATTCTGAAATGAGTGTGGTTCGGATTTGCGTGCCAGAGAAATTTTCCTTTTACTCGCTAACTTCCTTTGTGGGTAGGATAGATGGATGGATGTATGAATGGATGGATGTTTGGATTTTTATGGCGCAAGGTCCAAAGCTAGCCAAGCTGCGCCAAACAAGTAGTGTGTGTTTATCGCCAAATGGTCTATGAAAGAAAATATTTCATCAAGGTCAAAATACAAACAACGTTTTTTTTTAAAAAAAAAAAACTAAAATCAAAGTACATCAAGCTCAAAAGACAAAGATCTTAAAATTAGAACACCAATTACAGAAAAAATTCCTAGAAAATGTTAAAAAGAAACCATGGTATTCATATAAAATGGATAAAATTTATGGCTCTTCAAAATTCAAAGATATTCTTGTGAGGGTAGGATTTTTTTTTTAACCCTACAACCGAACTTCTGTTTCATATTTCGGGAATATTCGTAGAATTTTGGTGTGTTGAAATAAGATCGTCTAAATTTATAACTTTTTTTATCAAACAGTTCGTTAAAAATGACATTTTAACTCGTAACTGAAGACATGAATTTCCACAAATGGGTCTAGAGACGTGTTGCCAAAATAATTCCATTGTTATTTCACTCTTTTGTATTTTGTAAACAGCATTTGAATTTATTTTTTTAAACACAATGAACTCTGGAAATAATGTATTTACCAAAAATATAATTTTTTTTTCTTCTAAATTATAATATTAAATGTTGGAAAGATGTTATCAGATAAATCTGATCCTCTTTATCGGATAAACCTTATCTTTATCTTTTATTTATCTTTTTTATTATTATCGTTTTTATTAACCCGTTAACTGATAACCCTGGATTATCTTTTATTACTAGCTGGTACCCGGCGCGTTGCTGCTGCCGAAAAAAAATATTAAGTGAAATCAATGAATAATTCGGCAATGTTTTCTTGGAATTGGAGGAACGGTAAGACAATATATAAAATACGAACAAACAAATACTCTTTTTTATATATTAGATTCGTGTATTCTTTTAGAATTGTAATGCTTGGTGTTCTTTCACAATGGTAATGAAAGAAACTATTTATTGTATCTCGTGATAAGCATAATATTTGTTCGGTATTCTCAAATTTAATTTTAGAAAAGGTGATTAAAATATTTTCTTTTTAAATTGATTCAACGTAGGAAACATATTTATACTATAAAATCGTATTATAGTTGAAATGATAATTCTTTGAAAATTAAGACAGTTTAAAATTCTTTTCAGTACAATATTTTTGGTAATTAAATAATAGCGAAATTCAATAACTTATTTTAATCGCAAAAAACACTAAAAAATTAAAATTTAACCCTCCCCGGGTTGGCCTTCCTGAAACTTTCTCGCATAATCTGTAATATTATTTTTACTTCTGAGAATGGCTGGCATTTGCGTTCTATAGCTACAAAATATAAACCTTTAAATTGGATTTAACATTTCCACAGAATCTGTTATCTCCTCGCAAAGTTATTTGGTGATTAATACTTGGTAAAGTAATGCGGTTGGGATTCGAAATTTTAAAAAAATGTTAGGTTATTGTACTATCCCTTTAACCAACCCTTAGATGAAAGCAATAAGTTGATCAAGTTTCATCGTAATCGGATGAAGGGTTTAGGAAGGCTTAAGAGATATATAGACTAACATTCATTTTTATTTATATAGATTTACTTCGTTTAGATATTACGGAATTACAGCAAAGTTCAGAACTTTTAAAATTTAACGAACAAAAATGAAAAATACAATATTTTAAAATAAGTTTTAGATTGTTTTTATATTATTTAACTTAACCACTTAATTGGCTAACCCGAGTGTCACGCGTTCAGACTGAAATTTACATTCTCCTTATTTTAAAGGTCACGGTGGCCTGGTGGTAAGGTCTCGGCTTCGGAATCGGGGGGGTTTCAGATTCGAGACTCGATTGCACCGAAGAACCGTCATGTAAGAGGGTCTCTTGCACGCTAAATATGTCGGATAGTCGTCCTCCTGCTGGTGTGGTGTGGAGAGGGGGATGCCAGCTCAGGAGTCATCCTCGTCTTCTAACCATGGTTCAAAATGACGAGGTCCGTTAAAATAACTAAACTAAATTTAATCAAATCGGTCACAAGGGCTCCAATTTATCGAATTTTTATAGTTGGAAGCAAAAAATAAACCATTCATAATGGTTATAATTGAATATAAAAATTACATCTTATACATAGATAAGTCAAGTATTCAGTGGATTGCCATTTGAATCAAAATAAGAAAATATTCCCAAAATAGAAGGTGTCATATTATCAGATAGTAAAGAAAATAAAACAGTTAATTGATTAAAAACAATTTCAGAGACGTGGAGTTAACAGCTTCACAAATAACTATAAAATTTTTTTTTTTTTGAAAACTGCTCAGTTTTGCTCACGTGTTCATATTTAGACCGTTTGCCAAAATACTGCCGAAATCAACCACTTAAAGGCATTGAGATGATTGAACTCAACGACAAAATATCACGTGAAAATCAGAGCTAATGAGAAACGCGAAATCCTTCTGACACCCACCTCCAGTTACGGTTAGTAAATATAGTATCTTATAAGTAAATATCTTCAAGTTTAAGTACACATAATAATGTATCGATATTTTTGATTATATATAAAATTATACTAATGAAAATATTAGTTTCTATATAATTAATGTTGCGATTTTTATGTGTCGATATGTAGATGAATTTTATAATGCTAAAATGAAATATTCGAATGGCTATCGACCTCATCAGAGTTAAATGTTTTACAAATCGATCGGCAGTCTTTGAACGATGGATGAAAAAAATAAGTTTAGTACCTTTAAAGAGAAGCAGATGGCAGCACGAAGTACAATTTTCCTTAAGGGTTTATATCCGATTCGTGACTATCCTGTTTCAGTACTGTCTCGCCTAGTCAAGCTTAATTAAGTTAGAAATTATAGAGTTTATTTTAAAAAGGGAACAGTTATACCTTTAACTCGCAAATTCTTGAAATATGCAGTGTAGTATGTAATGACACATAAACTACCAATATAAAGTCTTCCCTTTTAATGCGGCACATTATCAGGAACTGTTTCTAAGATTCACTGGATCGTGTTCACATTCTATTTGTTTGAGATAAACGGTGTTGGCTTCAGCGGCCTAGTTGAAAGGTCTAGGCCTAGGAACCGGAGGGTTGCAGGTTCTAGGCCCGATTCCACAGGAACTGCCTTGTAAGAGGGTCTGGTACATCGGAACCAGGCGTACTCCTGTTAATGTGATGTGGAAGTTTGGGAAAGGGGGTGCCAGCTCTGGTGTCGTCCTCGTCATCTGAGAGCGGTTCAAAATGACAAGGTCCTTCCCAAAATAGCACTAGTGCTGCTTTAAAATGGGACTTGAAAATAACTAAACGAAACGAAACCCAAATTATCTGCCAGAAGGTTTTAAAATATAATGATAGAGCAAGGAAAATTGAGGTTGTCGTATTTCAATATTTTACTCATTTCATTTTTAAAAATTAATAATGCATTAAAAAATGCTCGAAAAAGTATTTGGTATCTTCAAACACAAAAATTTCGAGTGATAAAATATTTATTGTAAAATAATTTAAATGGAAATTATTGTAGAAAAACAAAAAAATTTTTGGTCATTTCTGATTAGTTGTATATTTAATTAAATTTTCATTTTGAAAAGATAACGATTTTGGTAAAGTTAACTTTTCACCATTTCTCAGAATGATGAATGCCCGAATATTTCTCCCCATTTCATTGTCTATGAACTTAACAGCCCATACGTAATTGAAAAATGCGTTCTTAATGCAAAAATGCAATGTTACATTCCTGTGGTTTAAGCTTAAATTAAAGTTTAGTTTAGTTTAGTTATATTAACGTCCCGTTTAAAGCAACACGAGGGCTATTTTGGGACGGACCTCGTAATTTTGAACCACGGTCAGATGACGAGGACGACACCTGATGTGGCACCCCCCTCTCCACACCACACCACACCAGCGGGAGGACGTTTGGCCTGACAGATTTAACGTGCAAGAGATCCCCTCACACGACGGATCTTCGGTGGAATCGAGTCTCGAACCTGAAACCCTCCGGTTCCGAAGCCGAGACTTTACCACCGGGCCACCGCGGCCTTTAAATTCAAATAAATCAAACTAAAGTATCAATTTTTTAAAAAAATATTTTCTTAGCGTAAAATGGCAGATTCAGAATTGTCACTGCAGTATTCTTCGATAAAAGAGAGAGCTCGGACTCACCAGACCGGGTCCCAAGTGTGGTTCCGCCTCTTGTGCTCCCTGTCCGGCATGGCGTGCCAGCTGAACTGCAGGTTCCAGTCGAACCCCCCGACGTTGACCTCGCCGGACTCGCGGAAGTGGTACTCGAAGGTCTCGTCGTCGATCACGTCAATAACTGGACACACGACCGTCGTCCAGTTGTTGGCTATGCGTTGAAGCAGAGGCTCTAGCCAGCCTGCGGGGAAGAAGATTAAGAAACGAATAAGATGACACCGGTCAGTCAGAAGCTGAAAGCTATGACTTCTTTAGGATTTAAAAAGAAATGGTTGTTTCAATATGATTCAACGCTTTCTTTGTACTTTTTTTGTACATAAAGTTTATACAGAAAATATATTTCAATTTTTGACTCATTTTCATTGATTATATTTAAACTTTTTGACTCATTTACCATGATTACATTTTAACTTTTGACTGATTCACCATGACTATATTTTAGCTTTTGACTCATTTGCCCTGGTTATATTGTAACTTTTGACCCATTAAATTTCTCATTTACCATTCAGAAGTTAATTAGATACTAATTATATTCCGCTGAAAGCATGCATATTGTCATATCTCTAACCACCGTGAGGCTGTTCTGTCTGCCCTTAAAAGGATGTGAAGTGATGAGTAGAGGAGCAACTGCTCAGAGGTGGAACCATGTTGTTTATTAAGGAATCTGGAAGCGAAGTGTAGGCGTGGTTTAAAGGAGTCTGGTTATTTCAATTTGCCTGAACCTATGTACTTTTTTGTACATAAAGCTTGTATAGAAAATATATTTCAACTTTTGTCACTCATTTACCATTTAGAAGTTAATTAGATACCAACTATATTCTGCTGAAAACATGCGCATTGTCATTTCTCTAATCATCATGAAACTTATACGTCCGTCTTAAAAGGATATGAAGTGCAGCGAGGAAGAACATCCGAGAGATAACTAGAAAAATTTTCCCCCTAATCTCAAGTAACTCGAAAATGTATAGGGAAAACAGATTATTTGCACAGCCTATTTGCGTCCAGGGCTAACATATGCCTGCCTTGTTTTGGGGGTAAGCAGCTAAAAGCAATTTCAAACTCTTAGAGCAACAACAAAATCATATCTTAAAACACATTTGAACACCAAAACAGATGGTAACAAAAATGAGTTATTACAATAAATGATAGATGGTAGTAGGGAATGGTATCTTACCTAGGGCACATTCACAGTGAGAGTCGAGGTATGTCAAGATGGGGGCTTTGGCAACTGCTGCACCCATCAGACGTGCCCGGATGAGACCTTCACGCCGCCTGGCTCGGATTATCTTCACTTTCGGCTGGTGGAGGAAGTAGTCTTCCAAGGGACGACCCAAGTGAGCTGCAAAGAAAAAGAGGTCCCATGAGAAAAATAAATCCAATAATATGTAATAGAAATTCGTATATGATTAAATAAATGCTCTGTATGAAATGGATTGTATTAGGGTTTGAAATTGATGCAGTTCGCTGGAGTTGCAATATTCAAGGAATCTAAACTCGAGATTTTGACGAATATGCGTATTTTAGAGCTCCATAAGTTACGGAAATACATTTTTTGAGAATGCCCATCTGTCAGTATGTTACAAATATGACAGAAAAAATGTTTTGAATTAGACGGATGAAATTCGGTGTATGATTTGTAGATATCCTTGAAATTTTCAGATTAGTCTATTCAGAGGAAGTATGTCTGTTTATCTGCTCGAATAAAGTTATAATTAGAAGACGAAAAGAACTGTTTGAATAAAATTCGAAACTCATATCAAGTGTTGTGACAAATACAAACAAAGCTGGATGTCTGTCTGTCAATAAAATCAGAAAAATGTAAACATGATGATTAAAAGACACAACGATTTAAATATATCAAATTTGGTGAGTTATTACAAATTGTAGTTCTGTGTGAAATTTCAGTTTGAAACGGCTAGGGAAAACCGCATCTAAATCCCAAACTCACTTTTTAGGGAGTATGCCAGAACGTTTTGATGAAACCACGTTTACTTATGAAACAAAACAAAAATACAATGAAATAAATGATGGCTGCCACAATCAATGTATCAGACGGATACATAGTTTGAGTTTGATGGAGTTTAATGACATTAAAATCATTTCTGATCATGCAGCTCTAATCGCAAGGTAAATGCAAACATATGGTTCATAAAAAGTCGAATGATCATGTTTTAGAAGATTAATCAAAATCTCTGCTCAAATATCCTATTCAAAATGTTAAAAAAATAGGCTTAAATAAACTGATATATAGATTTGAAGCATTAAAAGAAAATGAAAATCGGATTAATTTGCAATAGTTATTTAGTCGGCAGGCTCGTCACTGACAAGTGCCATTAGAAACAATAGTATCTATATAAGCGACATTAGTTTCGAGCTTAACCAGTTTACCATTATTTTATTGTAATCATCTTGAAAGTTCTAATTTAGCATTATTGAGTTATTCTGTATATAAAAATCTCAATCGTGGAACTCTTCAAATTTCATTTTCATTTTCATTGCTTGTTTCCTTTAATTTGAAGAAATCCGCTGCCAATACCCAATAGACACTTTTAGAAACTTATCATGAGGCTACTCCATCATATTCTTGAGATTGCGGTGGCTTGGTGGTAAGGTCTTGGTTTTGGAACAGGAGGGCTTCAGGTTCGAGATTGAATTTCCCCGAAGAACCGTCGTGTGAGAGGGGTCTCTTTCACATTAAATCTGTCAGGCTAAATGTCCACCCGCTGGTGTTGCGTGGAGAAGGGGGGACCAGCTCATGTGTCATCATCTGACCGTGGCTCAAAACGACGAGGTCCGTCCCCAAATAGCCCAAACGTTGCTTTAAAAAACGGGACATTAGTACAAAAAAACTGTCATATTCTAATTATCGGTTATGGTTCCAACTATTTAAGATAGGCGATATTGATGTCAATGACAAAGAATGATCTGGAGAACAAAAACATAATGGAACACAATCGATTGCAAGACTTATTGGAAGAAAATAATATTACTAAAGTATTATTTACATTATTTGATTATAAAAATCTTTCCAAAAAATTTTAAATACATCTTATTATTTCGAAGTCAGACAAATCAATAAAGGAGCCTTTAAATAATACAATATTATTTAAATCCTTTCGTTACTTTGTAGAAAATTTTATCGTCGGCCGTTTGCGAATCCTTTGATAATACACTCAATCGAGAAAATGAAATTATCTTTTAAGTACGAATCCAACCAAAGAGCATTCTGTTAGAAAAGCCCAGAATTTATTCATTTATGTATTTAATTTTTCTTTGACGACTGCTTATTGAATAAAATTATATCTTCGCTGTAAAAGATTTCTTGATTATCTTCACATCGATATCTTCTAAACATATTTCTATTTCTCAAATGAAACTGCTGGGAATTTGAATGCATTGGAATCTTTTGAGTGAACTTTAAAATCAAAATTCTCTTTTGTCTAATTCCTCTGGAGACATTTTATCACAGACAGGAAGAATGGAATCATGAATAATTAATTTTATATTGTTATATATTTTTTTAAATCTTATCAGATGCTTTTCAGAGAAATATGTGTAATCAATTTCTGTGAATTCACGTAATTTACATATAACTTTATAGGTCTTAAAAGATTCGACATCAAAAAATGATGCATTTAGAGGCTTTGAGTATATATATATATATATACATATATATATATATATATATATGGATGGATCGATAGTTTCTGTTCACCTGTAAAAGTCATCTGCTAAGCCGAATTTTCTAAACAACAAAAATAGAAATCTTAGATCGTAAAAACAAAATGGAGAAAAGGTTAGGGATAAGTAATTGTTGCAAAAATAAAATAAAAAGTGGATTTCACTTCAATAAGGGAGTATTTTCTTATAAAATATGCATAACATATTTTTAAGCAATTAAAAATAGATAAACTAAATTAAAATTTAGAATCAATTTTTTAAAAATCTTAATTGCTGTTTTACGATATTTTTAGAAATTACCTTAGAAAAACGCAATGATCCTACTAATTTAAATTTACAAATATTTTGCTTTGATGTTAATATTTCTACCTTTCATGAAGTTTAGTTAATTTAGGTCAAATAATTAGACCTGTAGTGTCAACACATGCATTTATTTTTTATTATAGGTAACATATTCCCGACTCTTTAAAGCACAGTAAAATGTGCAGTGTTTAATAATAAAGATGACTAGGAAATTATTTAATACCTTTAGAGAATTCTCGAATTCTAAGACACCACCTAGAGAGGCAGTCTATTTGTCTATACATAAATTGAGAGTAAAACCTTTTGATAATACCTCAACATTTTAGAATACAAAATCAATTCTTGAATCAAAGACTTTATTAACAATTCCAATCCACTCCCAGTTAACTCGTAATTGAACCAAACAGACTAAGAATTTAATCTTCAACAACCCGACTCAACACAAATCTTACTGTCACAAAGAAAACAACAGAAGCAAGTGGTTGAAAATCCACAGCCACCTTATAAGCACACTCCAAACCAATTTCGATTCACCGAATAACAAAATCATTAACACCTTGAGACACCCCAAGCTAAGCCCTAAACATCTTGAGAAGAAAGTCGATTTCCCCAGTAATTTCCCCAATAAGTCAGAACACCTTCTCCGAAGACAGGTTTCTTAATGGAAACATTACCATCCCAGCGGAAGTTACTGGCGAAGGCCGATATTTGTTATGTGCTCCGAGATAGCGGGGGTCATTAGCGAAAACCCATTCAAGGTTGGGGATTATGTTACATATCTCTCGACAACCGAAGGAACTTCGCAAGGTGGTTGTGCAGACCGATTGGATTGGGTTGGGGTAATAATTGAGTCTTTAAGGAGAATAGATATGGAATAACAATGTCTGGGTTTGCTGATTTAGTAAGTCGTTTCGGATGTCTGATTTGTGTGGGTTTTGCCGAAAAACGATAAGAGGGGGGTTTATAGCAATGTCGTTTGGTATTGGTTGAAAGATAATGCCGGGAACGGTGGATTTATGATGGCAAATTAGGAGAATGGAGAGAAGTTTTATTGTTGTTGTTGGTGGTGGTCGAATTTTTATACAAATAACACAAAGATTTAGTATCGTTATAAGTCATATGCCGAAACGTTTGGTTTCCTATGTTAGATAAATTTCTTTGTTTGTTTTATCATCGGCGAAGTAAAATGAAAGTTAGAAATTCGAATTCGAAATTTAGAATAATTCTCAAACAGTTCGAAAAACAAACTTTTGGCAATATGTTTATTTGTGATAAACATAATTCACAAACGCTTTTAGCTAGACGGATGGAATTTGGTTTATCCCATAAGCTAGCTTAAAGCGTTTGTGAATAATTCCCAAATAGTTCGAAAAACAAAATTTTGGCATGATGTCAGTTTGTCATAAATAAGTTACGTAAAAATGAGCAAAATGTAAATTTTTATTAATTTCAAATTATTCCTTTTAAAAAATCCATTTGAAATCCTGCTGTTGTAAACATTTAAAGAAGAAACTAATACATCGCATTCTATTCGCATTTAGCAGCCATTTTTTTCTTAAGACTATAATAAATATCTTTTTCAAAGCAATAAACAAATTCTTGTGTTAGCTAAATAATTTTGCATCGAATTACTTTTCGTAGGACAAAGAGTTAATTTAGTTGTGTCATCTAACTTTGAGCTACGTTTTATTACAAAAAAGTACAACTTTAAATTACAGTTGTGCAATAAAATATATACTATTTTGACAAATTAGAGTGTTCGCAAAATAGCGAAATTAATCGAAGATATCGATAAGTTAGCGAGACCATGGTTTCCATAGAAGTTTTATGTCATGATATATTTCGAAATTGAATAGTCGGTAAGGCAGACGATAGTTAATAATGTGTAGCAGTAACATAACTCTTATCTTCTCTTTTGGATACTAGATGGCTTTGCCTGATAGGCATTATGGGATATTATATCCCATAATGCATTACGAGTGTTTATCAGATTGAGATGCGATACTGTACTGTTAAGTTGCGCGCGTAAATGTCTTGCCTTTGTGTTTGTTCAGCGTGTGAATGTGGTTATTAAAGAAATGTTCCTGAAAACATAAGTTCTGTTGCTTCCTGCACAGATCCTAATACTCTATATCCCACAACAAATGTATGTAAAACGATATATATTTGTGTGAAAAGCAAATGAATGAAATCAGATGCGGTATTTGGAGTTGATAAATTGCTTCTTTCGTTTGCATAGCTATTTTAAATAAATGGATAGGAGACATATTGTAAAGGTGGAGTAGCAAATATGATTTGTGGTGGGCTATGCGTCTTATCGGCAAACGGTTTAAAGATATTTGAGACTAAATCTGTATATGATCTATAAGTTCCCTGATCATAGGATAATACCATATCATCAAAATTTTGAATCTCGAAAAATTAATTATTTTCAATGTTTTGAGTTACGAATTCGATTCCAGCAACGTTTCTGTATTTTCAAAACACAAATTATTTCTAGAAATCCCTCAAATCAATATTTTTTAAATCATTTAAATTCTAAGAATATTTAATCTGTAGCCATCAATCAACAGGATAACCAAAATTAAAAAATATATATATATTTTATACCTTGTGCTTTTTGAAATTGGAAATCAACCTAGGAAATCAAATCAATCCTTTTTCCGAATAAATTATAATTATTCTAAAAATGCAACAAGAATTAAGTCATATTTGAAAGAATACTGGATGGCACTTTCGAGACGAATATTTAATCAAGAAAATCAAATCAATCATTTTTCCGAACTAAGTAGAATCCCAAAAATGGGACAATAATTTAGTCAAACCTGAAAGAATACTAGAAGGCCCTTTCGAGAAGAATATTTAATATAGCAAGTCAAATTTATATAGCAAATCAAATAACGTTTAAGAAGCATTGAAAATTCTAAGAATGTAATCATATTTGAAAAAAAATTGCTTGAAGATGTTTCCGAGAAGAATAATTTAATCCCAGAAATCAAAACAAATCCTTTTCCTAGCCAATTAGAATTCTAAGAATGTAACAAGAATATTCGAATTAGGATATAAGAATGCAACAATACTTTAAAGAATACTCGCAGACAATTTCAAGAAGAATATTAACTATAGCAAATCAAATTAATTCTTATTTAACTAGGATTCTAAGAATGTTGCAAGAATCGAGTCATAATTTAACGAATACTCAAAGACATTTTAGAGCAAATATTTAATCTGGCAAATTAAATCAATATCTTCTCCGAATCAATTACAATTCTAAGAATGTAGCAAGAATTGAGTCATACTTGAAAGAATATTCGGAGGCATTTTTGAAAAGAATATTTAATATACAAAATCAAATTAAACTTGCAAATCAAATCAATCCGTTTTCCGAATCAATTCGAATTTTAAAAAAATATTTTAATTAGTCATATTTGAAAAAAATACTCGAAGATAATTTCGAGAAGAACATTTAATTTAGTAAATCAAATCAATTCTTCTTCCGAACCAATTAGAATTAAAAGAATTTAACAAGAATTGGATCATACTCGAAAAAACACTAGAAGACACTTTCGAGAAGAATATTTAATCTAGTAAATAAATCCATTTTCCGAACTAATAAAAATTCTAATGCACCAAGAATTGGGTGATACTTGAAAGAATAAAAGAGCACTCGAACATAATTTTGAGAAGAATATTTGAAACGTTAAATGCAACAAAAATGAAATTCATGGAATTATTCATTCGTTCTTTATAATCTTTGAATCGAAAGTTAAATAAATACTTAAAGTATTATCAATTATTGTTCAAATCGTTTACATTCTGTGAATGTAGCAAGAAAATGACACGAATGTCAGAGAATGCCTGAGGAAGTTTTCAAGATCAACTACTCAAGGTCATTTAGCTTTGTTCTTGAAAGAAAAAAAGGGACATAATAAGTTAAGTGAGAATATCCGAGGAAAAAGACCGATAGGCGATAAATGGAGTGTTAAAAAATATAAAAAAAGAATAATTTAACCTTAAGTGTTACGACCAGCCCTCTACTCCAAGCGCCGATGGCTTAACAGCTTTTATACCTCCGCAAAGCGAACAAAGAAGTTACCCATCATGCCCTGCAGAAGTAGTTGGCTAATGGAACCTGGAACATCGCAAAAAGCGACGCGGAAAAGAAAAGAAAGTGTCTGGAACAGGAAAAAAGAAGAAAGAAGACCCATAACAAAAATAGTTGAAAGAAGAAAGAAAAAAAAAGAAAAATCCATGCACGTGATTAATGTTCTTGGAAGTCTAGCTATTGACCTGGGGCTGTCCCCGATAAAAGAAGGGGTAAGTGGGAAGGGGTATAAAATAGAAGTTAGGGAAGATTCGAAAATTCACTATAATCTTCACCTTCCATTAAGAAATGAGGAATGTCGGAAGAATGTTACATTCAAAAATGGAGTAGGGTTATTGGAAAAGGCAGATAAAAGATGGGGAATAAGAGAGATATTTGCTTTTCTTTTTATCGAACATATTTTTTTTTATTTCTGAGAAGAAAGAGTTTAAGACATATACTCAGTAGGAGAATTGTTGAGATTCTCAAAGATGTATGTCTTGTTGCAAGAGTTTGATTTTATATTAGATAAGAAGGTGAATCAAATAAGAATCAAATCAGTCTTAGAAAAATATGAAATTTTTTAATAATATATCACTATAAAACCTCTTGTGCAAACATGTGAAAATAAATTGTAAGTCATGTCTTAATTTATAAGAAATATTTTTTATTAGAAGTCTTTTGAGAGTTGAGAATAATTTGGTACATGCTATTCAATGAAATTTTTTAGTCGAAAGGGCAGTTATATAATCCAACTTGTTATATTTGTCTTGCATAAAATCTGATTTGAAAAGATTTGGAGAGAGAAAGACTACTTGAGTATATTTTAACACCCTTCAAAATTACCATGGCAAGCTCCAAAATTACCTGACCTGATTTAGCTAAAAACCTTGTTTAGCCATGCGCGGGCAAATCTATCCATTTTTTGATTAAAATTTGACACTGATCTGCAACTAAAATGCTGAAACTGAATATCATTTTTCATAAAGATATAAATTTTATCCATTTATATCTTAATATTTTGTTATTATCCTGTTTACTGGCAGTACGTACATATATATTTTCTGCCTATATATTTTGCTCCAAATTGGATAGAAATCTACCATTATGGTACAAATGCTATATACGAAATTTTATCCACCATTCATTTCAGGTACGATGAATACAGACAGACACAGAAACAGATAACTAAATCAGATACAGGCTGTTACGATATTTGTTTTTGCCTATCCACCTTGGATTGGTCTCTACTTCAAACCAAGAAATCAGAGAAAGAGGGATGCAGTAGCTTCTGAAGGTAAAGTCACTTGATCACCCGAGGTCAGAAGTCTGACTTTTTCTCACATAACACAAACCTGTTTCATAGAAGGCTCTTCCGCACACCTGACAGATAGAACAGAGGATAAAAAACAGCCAAGCCCGAACCAGGATTCGAACCCGGGAGACCCAGATTACGCGGAAAAAGCGCTAATCCTAAGCGAGGATGTTTGCTGTTATCAATATATGAAACAGAAATTTAGGTATGAAGAAGATATTAATAAGAATCAGAGTTACGGGACAAAGAATCAAGGTTTTGAAAGATGCTGATTCGTCAAAATATCAAGATCGTATTTTAACGATCACAGAACTTTATTTTGATATATTTAGTATACTAGAAAGACAATACCAAAGGGTTTAATCATAAAGCATATTTTATAGTCTTATCGAAGAGAGTAAACTTAAAAAGGAAGTAAAATATTTAAAAATTAACCTGCATTTTGAAGAAGCAATTGATTCTTTAAATATAAGATTATTTCAACTTGTTTCTTTATGGCTGATAAAAAAAGAATATTTAAAAGAAGAACGAATACTAAAAATTAAACCGTCATTCTGAAGAAGCAATTGATTCCTTACATAAAAGATTATTTAATTAATTTATTTTTTTGGGGGGGGGGGACTGATAAAAAGAAATACGAATATTTAAAAGAAGGGTGAATACTTAAAAGCCGGACAAATATTTAAAAATAAACCGTCATTTTGAAGGCGTAATTGATTCTTTATATAAAAGATTATTTAAACTTGCTTTTTTATGGTTTATAATGAAAAATATAACTATGCATTAAGGATGAATAGTCAACATATCAAGTTGCACTTAAATCTTCGCACAACACCAAAATTACTTTTCCATGTTTTAGTTATTCCGAAAATTCCAAAATTAATCCTCTTTTAAAACATTCGACAAATTTTCTTCTTAGTTTAAGGTAAAGAAGATGAACTATAATTTCCACTCGGTGCATAAGAAACCACCAGCGGATTTCTACTCAGGAGTCAAGATTAGTTATCTGGATTCATGTTGAGGCAGCGAAAGATTTTCATCTTGGATGCGCCGTTGAATATTAATGACTCCATTCCGAAGAGGAACTTGGGAATGTAGTAGGCACAAGTTGTAGAGAAGTTCTCTCTCTAGGATGTTTGGTAAATATTACGTTCACAGAAGTTGTAAACAAGAGAGGTTTGTTTCATTGTTAACGCTGAAATACCGAAGAGTTGCTTTCTGTCGCTCGAAGAAACTGGAAAGGGAAACTTTTGCATTCACAAGGGAATATTTTATTTGCTTTTGAGATTTGTGTGGATTTGATAATAAATATTTAATAAAAATAAAAGATTCGGTGTTTGGAGATTTAATTTGCGACCAAAAATTATGCGAGATATTGTATCAATATTATGCTCAAACAAAATACTCAATATTTAATGAGAATGCAATGATTAATCACGTGGATGCTCATTCAATATGTTTGTAGAATTATTCAGATAAAAGAAAAGTGCGACTATACTACGATTTTAAAATATGATTTTTTGGAGATTCAGTTGAGAAATTTTTATGTCAACATTATCTTCTGTATCGCAAATTTTTAAACTATTCGTTTTAATGACGATTTTAACGAAGAAATTTGGAAAAGTTACAGAATGTTTCATTTAAGTTTTCCATCACAAATGAACAAAATAAGCATTTTATTTTCAGAATTCTTTAACGACCGCGGTGGTGTGGTAGTATAGTGTTGGCTTCGGAACTGTAGGGTTGCAGGTTCGAAGCCCCACTCCACCGAAAAACCTACGTGTAAGCGTGTCTGGTGCACGCTAAATCCGTCGGAGCCAAACGTCCTCCCGCTGTTGTGGTGTGGAGAGGGGGTTGTCAGTTCAGGTGTCGTTCTCATCATCTGATTGTGGTTGCAAATTACGAGTTCCGTCTCAAAATAGCCCTAGTGTTGCTTTGAAACGGGAAGTTAATATGACTAAACTAAACCAAAGTCAGAATTCTTCAGCCATGCTCTGCAACAGGCTGTTCATATATAACGCTAATATGTCTAATTTGGAAATATTAAAACAACTTTAATAAGCTAAATTTTATCACCGCTAATGAAATTACCATTCAAATTTATATTTACATAACAAATAGTAAAACACTATGTTTGGTTATTGATTCCTAAAAAATAGCAAAATATAATTGGTGAGATGGGTTTTCGGAGCAGTCCAATTATTGAACAAGGGACGGTATCAAGACTTTTAATCTGCTTCTTTATTAATTATTTAATTTTTATCAGCTAAGGAATACTATGTTGTCAAAAATTTTCATATTTGATTCAATTTTTTAAAAGATTTAATCAATATGCAATGTAATCAGAGCTGCTCGCGATATTCGTACTGTATGTAAATAGTGTGCATAGGAGATGCTCGCGAATATTTGTGCTGTATGTAAACAGTGTATATGGGAGAGTATTTCATTGCATAAAAGAATAATTTGTAAAAAAAAGTTTATAAAACTTTTGTTTCATTTCAAAATTATTATAAACATATTGTTTCGACAATAAATTTCATTGTAAGACACATAAATGAATTCTACTATTGCTCTTCAAATAAGATTTAAAACTTGAATAATTCCCCATCAATAAATGAGTTTCACAGAAATCAAGCTGTACAGTTGGACTTCAAGAGACCCTTTTTCTTGTTAGAATTTTCAAAATAATGTTTCAGATCCTTATTTCTAAAAACGATTTATGGCGAAAATATCGAATATTTTTTATTGAACATTCTTAAGTACAAAACATTTCTTTTTATAAAATTTCATTTTTATATATTAGATCTGCGTATTCTTTTAGAATTGTAAAACTTGGTGTTCTTTCAGAGTGGTAAAATGAAAAAAAAAAACTATGTATTGTATCTAGTCATTCGTTTAATATTCGTTCAGAATTGTTTAATTTAATTTTAGAATATGTGATTAAA
This sequence comes from Argiope trifasciata, assembly GCA_026543055.1. Classification (NCBI taxonomy): domain Eukaryota; kingdom Metazoa; phylum Arthropoda; class Arachnida; order Araneae; family Araneidae; genus Argiope; species Argiope trifasciata. The sequence continues at coordinate 926,526 of JAPMOQ010055423.1, read as the reverse complement.
ATATATTTTTTTAATTAATTAAACACAGAAAATATGTTTATACCATAAAGTTGTTAATATAATTGAAACGATAATTTTTGAGAATTAAGATGGGGCAAAATTAATTGATCTGCAATATTTTTGGTAGTTACTGCGAAAAACGCTAAAATTCAATTAAAATTTAAAAATCTCAGAGTTGGTCAACCTAAATTTTCTCGAATAATCTGTAATAAAGTTATTACCTCTGAGAATAACATGCATGACATTTGCGTACTATAGCTACAAAATATTAGCCTTTAATTTAGATTTATTTCTACAGAATCTATTCTCCCCGGAGGGTTATTTGGAGATTAATCCTTGTTAAATAAAATCGGTTGAGATTCTATTTTTAAAAATGTTTTTTAGATAATTGTACTCTCCCTTTGGTGTAAAATTAAGGTGGACAAGTTTCATCGCAATCGGATGGACGGTTTAAGAAAGCATAAGAGACATACAGACAAACATTTATTTTTATTTATAAGGATTTCTCTGCTTGTTTCTGTGTTTATTCTTTTGGGAGACTATAATGATTTATGTATCTGCATAATACACACGTAAAACTATTAACATCTTTATATACCGAATTTTTTCGAATATTATATTTTGGTACATTTTTTGCACAAAAACTTGTTGAATTATTTCTTAATATATAGATTCGGTTAAATTAGATGTAGTTATTTTCAATATATTTTATAGATCTTAACTAGTTTAATAAATAATTTTATATTAAATAAAAGATTTATAGTTATTTTAAAGTTTCTTAATATAAAAAAATACTTAAAATCTTATGCGATGTATTAGCTAAATTCATGTTTTTAACTACCCAGGTATCAGTCAAATTCCACATTGAAGAGAAATAATATTTGATAACTCAGAAACTATGCCATGTATATGCTTATTTATTAGCAGGAATTTCAATCAATCATTCAGAGAAATTTCCAAGCGAGAATGCTTTGCTTTAAATTTCGTTTTCGTATAAAAAACAAACAATCATTCCTACAGATTTCTAAGGCATTTGGTTTTTAATTAACACTAGCCCTCGACTCTGTTTGCGTGGAAATTTTGATGTATATGTAAGAAAAACCACCAGTTGGTGTAACACACATGTTTGAATTTCCTACGCCAGTGCAGGTAATGCAATGTAGATTTGAGATTTTTTTATTTCCTTTATTTTAATTTAAAAGTACCTTAGAATTGATCCGAAAAATCGATTCATTAACAACATTTGATTTCAAATATATTAAACACAAAGAAAATAAATAGAATCATTTGAAATAATCAGTCGAAATTCTGCTAACCTTAAACTCATTTCTGTTAGGAAAAAAAACCCTAAAGCCTTACTTATCTTTCGAGAGATTTGGCCTCAGCTTTTTGGCGCGAAAGTTAGTTTTTAATGAATAAAAAATTAACCACTGATTGAACCGCAATAAAAAGGTGTCTATGTTCTAGTCCTGACTATAATCTATCTTTGTGTTAAATTTCATCCATTTCCGTTCAATCTTTCTAACGTGATTGAGAAACAAACCTTCTTACATCCATTCAAACTTTCACATTTATAATATTAGTATAGATATATTTACATCATAGTTTTTTTTAAAATAAATTTTACAAAAAATCATAAAACGTAATTGCTCTAAAAATTTTAAAAATAATAACGCCGAGCATAATTTAATAACTTTAAGACTTTTCTCCACATAAAAGAATTATATTCTTCTATTTTTATTCTTATTTCTCTTACATCTTTTCTACGAAAAGCCCCAAAGCTAATTCTGTTCACAGCTTTAACTGTTCACAAGAACTATATTTGTTGTTAACCTATGGTGCGTAAATTTAAAACCTTACCAAGAGTTTAACAAACCACCTGTGAATAGCGTTGTACGTGAAAAGGCTACTTTAGAATCATTTTCAGCTGCAGTAGGATTTCCATCTGCGCTGTGGCGCTGAATATTAATGACCTGTTTCAGAGAAGGCAAAAGAAGATACCGCGGTAGAAATGGGGAGATTGAGAGACACGGAATTTATGCAGAAAAATCTTTATTTCTTTTCATCTTTTTCTAGTCTGTTTGGTAAATATTTAGTTTGAGGACTTGTAAACAAGAAAGTGACGCTGTGCAAAGATTCTGGCATTTGCATTTCTTTGTTAACTGATGGTAAAAAGGAAACTTTTGAATTCATTAGAGAATATCCATTGGTTGTGAGTTTTTTGAAGAGCAATGTATGAACTCTACTTGAATTTCACGAACATGGATGCAATCATTACTTGAGGAGAATATAATAATTGTTGAGATATTTTTCTCATCATTAAATTCACCGATGGAATATCGACGGCAAAATATTAAATTACTTTCATAAATAACTGTTATATTTCAAGAATATCAGTTCTTTTTTAGATATATATTTAATTTTGTTTTGAAAATACGTTTCGGTTTTGAAAACATATAGTTCGTATTCCAAAACAATTATAAGTGAAAAGGATTATATAAAATTCTTTAAATATTTCAGTTTCATTAATAATTGCGAAAACAAATTAGGTTAGATTTGATTTATTAATAAGACATTTATATTTTAATTTTGCAACCAGTTCCCAACATTTGAGATTTAAAGAAGTGTTTTCTGATTAAGGAATTGTGTCTATAAAATTCATCCCATGAAATTGAAGCCAGGAATAGAAAGTATTGTAGAGGCTTTGTTTTATTCCAACTATATTTCGATACAACGGTTACAAGAAATTTTGTTTAGAACTTAACTAAATGACATTCCTAATAATTAAATCCCAATTAATAATAAAAACGAATAAAATTTTGTTTTTTAATTCTTTTGGCTAAAGGAACAGTTGCTATCATTTAATTTCGCTGCGGCAAATATTTAATACTGGATTACATACGTTCCATTTTATTTCAATTCTATGTCACTAAAAAGGCTGCTTATATTTTTGTACCTAACTATTGTACTATTGCTACGTAATCCCGTTGTTAATAATTAAATTAGAATTCATAATAAAAATGGAAATAGTTTAATTTAAAATTCTGTAGGGATAAAGAGGGCATTATTATTTGTTAATGCATAAAATAATTAATTATTACTATTGTAGGGTTATAATTAAAAATAGGGTTTAATAAATAGTTTAGATGGGGTTCCAATAATGCTGGAGAAGACAGCTTTATATAATACACTAATCGTAAAAGGAAGAAAATTTCTTCCTTTTAATAATACATAGATGTAAATTAATGCATAGATTCCGTTTGTTCCTTCAAACTTCCTTGTTTAAATTCAAACAAATAATATAAAAAAATATTACTTGTTTGTATTTAAGCAAGCAAGTTTGGATGAACTCAATTCCTACTAAGGTCAACAAAGAAAAAGTTTATTTTAATTATTTTTTATTAAATAATTATTAAAAAAATTATCAAGTAACAAAAAATGATTGGTGTTTGTAAGAATTGAACTGTTAAGAATTCATCTTCCCGTGAAAAATATTGAGATGCTTGCATTTTACCGATCGAGCCCGTCGATTCCAATTTTCATCATAAACTGCTCAAACTTTATTTGAAGTATTATAAATGAATTAAATTAAAGGAATGCGTTTATATTTGAAACAAAATATGTATTAACTTCGAGTGTCATCCACTACAAGTTTTAAAAAACGTACTTGAGTGGATGAATAAAGAGTACTTTATTAAAGATTTAAAATTTCAAAAAGATTATATATATATATATATATATATATATATATATATATATATATATATATATATATATATAAAGAGTATGGGAACTAATAGTAGGAATTGAAAAATAGAAAAGTTTTGAAAGATCTCAATTGTGAACCTTCTAAGTGAAATTTAACAAATAAATAAAAATTATTTTAAACATTTTTATTTTTCTTTCAAAATATTCTCTTGAATGATAATATTTGAGAATTTCTCGGCAAACTTTAGAAGAATAAATGCCATGTATCGCAATAAATTGAACCACATAAGATATTTTGAAAATTTAACTCTCAAAATAACTTTGAGGAAAATCTGTACTTAACATTTTAAAGATTTTACCTTAAAATGCTGCATGCATTTCATAAATGCAAATTCTTAATCAAAGCTTCGTCTGAAATCTATATTCACAGTTTCCTGATTCTTAATAAACAAAAATACTTTCATTCGAAAATTCCAAAGCCCTTACAATTAAAACATTCTTCAAGAGTGAGTAGCTAATGTATGAATATAATGTGAAGATTTAAAATTTCATGCTAGAGAGTACCAGCGGATTATAACATTGGATGAAAGATTCGCAATTGGGAATCATTTCATGAAGTGAAGAAAGATTTTTATCTCTGTTCTGTCTCAGAATAAGAATGACTCGATTCCTAAGAGAACAAAGGATGCGGACACGGAAAAATGCATGACGTAGATGCTATACCTAAGCGCATTTCTTTCCTAGCTTTTCGGGTTTGTTTGTAAATATTTAGCTTGTAAACAAGAATGTAATGCCTGACTAGGTTACACACATTCCTATGTTTGCATTCCTTTGTTCTGGAAAACTGAATGGAAATCTTTCATGCCAAAAATGAAAGTCTTATTTGGATCTATAAATTATGGAACGATACATCTTGTAATGAATACTCTAAAGAAGAAAAGAATGTTGGCAGTAACAAAATATCCAACATTTTCGGAGACTCTACATTGTATGTAAGTGACACTATTCTGTATGCTTCGTAACATGTGTGCTGAAATAACGTCAATTTATAAATCAAATCTTTTCAAAAATGTAATTAAACTTTAGGTTTCAATTTATATAATGTTTCTTTCTGTCAAAAGACATTGGCATAAAGTACATCGAGGGACGGGTTCCCCCAACAACAAATGCCTATGTGTAAGTCTGGTATTGCCAATTCTTAAAAGAGTAATAATTGTATCTAATTTTCTGCTATTTAAAACGTTCCAACACTCGATGGAATATTTGATAGAATGAAGCTTGTTTGCCATTTTACGGTCCCATTCTGTTTGCCATTCCAAATTTAGAATGGTTTTTATATGTCTCTTGATATCGTTAAAAGGAACATGGTCATTTAAACGTCTGGCTACCAAACGATGTAATAAAGGAAATAAAAGATGGCTTCCACAGTCAATGTATAAGACGACAATATTTAACAACAAGCAAAAAATCACGCAACGTCGGACGGTTGGAATTCATGCATTATCATGCTGATTTCAACTATGGTCGGTACTTGTACATACTAGTCATATAATGAACGCATTTTAGAGTTGTAGTGCTCAAAATTAGACTTACATAGCTGCAAAAATGTTTTTTTGGACCTAGGAATGTCGAAAAACGTACCATCAAAATCTGAATGGTACCTTTAGTACTATCAAAATCTAAAATTTTTAATAATTATACAATTCCCCTTTGAATAAGATAAATTAAGATAGGAATATCACATTTGAAATTGAATGGAGGAAATAAAGAAAATTTTCGATAGAGAGTTTTATGAACTAAATGAAGTGTTTTGATAGATTCAGGTAGAATATCTAGATGATGTAATCTTTAGTCTGAACATTATTCATTAAGTTATAATAACATCCCATTTTAAAGGAACACTATGGCTTTTTGAGACAAACCACGTAATTTTGAACCGTGGTCAGATGACGATGACGATGCCTGAATAGGCACCCAATCTCTAAATTTGCATACCACATCAGCGGGAGGAACTTTCGTACCCCGTTGATTTAAAGGTCACCAGATTCACTTACTAGCTTAGTTATATTAACGTCTCGTTGTAAAGCAACACTTGGGGTTTTTGGGAGGACGTTTGGTCTGATTGATTTAACGTGCAAGAGACCCTCACGACGACCTCACACGACGGTTCTTCGGCAGAATCGAGTCTGGAACCTGAAACCCACCGGTTCCGAAGCCAAGAACTTACCATCAGAACACCGCGACCTCGGGAAATAAAGAATTTCTCAAGGTGTTGCATTTTGATTTTTTGGATTTTATAGGCATAAGAGCCATGGTGGTGTTGATTATGCTGCACCAAATTGTATTTGTTTGAGTCCTGAACCTGAAACACTCCGGTTCCGATGCCGAGATCTTACCACCTGGCCACCGCGGCTACCCAGACACACTAACACACCGGTTCTCCGGTAGAATCGGGTCTCGAACCTCAATCCCACCGATTTCGAAACCGAGGCCTTATCATCATGTCACCTGTGCCCTTGCTTAGAATAGAAACTGAGTTGATTATTTAAATAAACTTGTATAAAATTACACTTTCATACATGAATTCATTCAAAAACTATTTCTCTTTACTAATTTCCTGCTTCTTCAGAGGTTTGTTTATGTCTGTAAGGTGAAATTAGTTGAATTTTAAACTTAACTCAAGACTCAAAAATCCGTTGGGAGCTATTCTGTCGGAAGAAAAGTGAAGAGTTGCGAATTCCTTTCGAAACAGAGAGAAGTTTTCATTTCACTCACTTCTTCTGAATATTAATAAACCTTTTCCAAACGAGGAAAACAAATCAGAGCTGGAAAATGCAAGAATACTATACGATAAGTTTGTTTGGTAAACCTCAAGTTTGAGAACTTGTTTAAAAGAAAGGAAAGACTAAGTAGAAATGCAAAGTTTATAAAGTCTGGAATCTTTTATTCCAGTAAAAATGAGTGAAAAACTTTGCATCCATACAATAATATTTTTAATTTTAGCTTTTCTTGCTAGGAATGTGGAATTTTGTATTTAATGCGTCAAACATTCAAATGTTTGGAAAAATATTATGAAAAATTCTTAGTTTCCTTAAACTTGAGTTTGCAGACGTTTTCAGCATGTAAAGATCCATAAAATACGAGGGGTGATCCAAAAAAAAAAACGCTTACAAAGCAAAGGAGAAATGTTTTATCAACAATAGACCCAAGATATAAATGTTAATTAAAAGACATATGAGGCGGTCAGTTCTCAACATATTCACCAAAGCTGTTGAGGCATTTATCACACCGCTGGACCCAATTGTTTTACACGTCTTGGAACCTTTTAGAACATCACCGTCTGATATGAATCTTATTCAGGATAAATGTTTATTCAATACTGTGAAAAGGAAATTTTCACTGGGAGCCGAATCAGGACTGTATGGGGGGTCGGTTTCAGATCTCCCACCTAATCATTTTCATACTGCCCATCTAACAATTCCTACTTGCTCTCAACCCGCATCAAAAGAATGACATCATTTTGCCATCTGTTGTCTACTCCTGGCTTCTCCCCCGTATATTTCAACGACTTGTCATTGATTATCCGATGGGGACACATTCTTTGCCCACAGAAATCGTATCACAGATCGCACCTGTGTGAGAAACCACTTCTCTAGATTTGGTGTCATTACTGTCGCTGTTTCAGGTCTCAATACTAAAGGCGAGTTCCTTCGGCGCATCCACCAGCAGACGAGCCACGCTTTCTCCCTTCAGATCCCTCTTGCGGTTTAATGGCTGCTTTGATGCCTGACCATTCTACCGATAAATTGTCGCTTTGAATCACTCAACATCGCAACAAGATACCTTCATCATTCCAGCCAGAAACATCGACATGAAACATGACGAATGCAAACGTTTCTTACCCTAACCCGTTTTGCATAAAGCTTCATCTTCTTCCCAAGCTTTCAAATCACGACATTTGCTTCTACAATTGACATTTTCCCATTTTTAAATTTTATTAGTCATAATTCTTGTTTTAAATTTTGGATATCATTTTTGTATTCCGTTTTTATCACTTATTGTGTTAAATTTAATGTTTTTTTTTTCGTAAAAGGGCTCTCTAGTGGACATTTTGAAGTGTGTTTTTTTTTCGAAATTCCATGAGCGCATATCGTGTATAGCCTATATAACGAATTTCGCTGCATTCTGTTCATCCGTTTGTATTCTAGGATGCTGTTTATAGGTGAGACTTTATCATAACAACCCTGTATAACGAAAAACGCATCTTATTTTCACACAATCTAATTAAAATAACTAATTTTTAGATAATTAAATTTTATTCAATTCTAAATACATGCTTTAAAAGCATAGACTCTATATTAGATGTAAGCTGAAGAATTTAAAAAGGAATAGCCCTCTAAACACGAAGCGACCCTCTTAAATATTTAATAAAAAAAGTAATATTTAAAAAATAATTCAATTCCTACTTAGATCAACTAAGAAAATTTTTATTTTAGTTAATTTTCATTAAATAATTTTCAAAAAAAATTATTATGTAAAAAAAATGATTGATTTTACAAGAATCAAATTTGCTTTTTTCACCTTCACTTCAAAAAGACTGAAATCCTTGCATTCCACAGATCGAGCTACTACCCGTTAATTTCAATTTTCATTTCAAACTGCCAAAACTCTATTTAACGTATTAAAAATGAATTAAATTTAATGATTAGCGAATTAATATTTCAAAAAATCTGTATTAATATCGAGTGTCATCCTCTACAAGTTTAAAAAAATATACTTTAACTAGAGTGGAGGAATAAAAATATTTTCTGAATAATTGAAAATTTGAACAAGATATATATAAATAAATATATATTAAGAGTGTGTGAACTAATAGTAGGAAATTGAAACATACTGAAATCCTTCCTTTTACCGATTGAGCTACAGCCTGTTGATCTCAATTTTCATAACAAACTGCTAAAACTATCTAAAGCATTAAAAATGAATAAAATTAAATGAATGTATTAATTATTGAAAAAAATTACTAACATCGTGAGTCATCCACTGCAAGTTTTAAAAATTGCTATTGTACTTGAACTCGAGTGGAGGAATAAAAAGTATTTTATTAACAATTGAAAATTTGAACAAGATATATGGATAAATTTATACATAGGTGGAGTGCGAACTAATAGTAAGAATTAAAAGAAAAAAAAGGGGGAAAAAAACTGAAATCCTTGCATTTTACGGATTGAGCTACTGCCTGCTGATTTCTATTTTCATTACAAACTGCCAAAACTCTATTTAAAGAATTAAAAAGGAATTAAACTTAATGAATGAATAATTATTTGAAAAAAAAGCTATACCAATATCGTCTTCCATTACAAGTTTTAAAAAATTGTACTTGAACTCGAGTGGCTCAATAAAAAGTATTTTATTAATGACAGAAAATTTGAACAAGGTATACAAGTATATATATATATATATATAGGGAGAGAATGAACTAAAAGTAGGAAACGAAAAATACATCTTCGTATCACGCAATTTATTAATAAGGTCTTGTATTATTTTCAAAAAATAGAATATTTTAATTCTAAATAGGTACATAAAACTGATAAACTCTATTTTTCTCTCACAAGAATAATTTTAAATGGCCTTCTAAAACAGATCTCAAAATTCTTGAACTATTCTTGTATTATTTTCATATATATATATATATATATATATATATCGGTTCTAAATCGGTGCATAAAACTGATAAACCCTGTATAACGGTTTATCAGTTCGAAACCTATAAAACAATGTAAAAATAATTTTAAACTTCCCTCTAAAACAGATCTCAAAATTCTTGAACTAAACCACTTTCCCTCCAAAACTAATTTCCAACATCACTTTTGTGCTCCCTAACGTCAGAAACCTGTCCGTCAATAGTCGAGGGAAATTCCCCATTTTCCAGTTAATCTTCTGTTTTGCATATAAAAAGGGAAAAAGGAAAACTAATTGTGAGAGATAAGACCCTGACACGAGCGAACTTATTAAGGGAAAACTGCGCCGAGATGGGGATATTTTGAAGTGAGTCCTCCAATCAGTTTGGGTATAAGAAGATTTAAGGGATTTTGCGCTTATTATTATTTATTTTTTGTCCCTCTCTTCTTGCTACTTCGTAACCTTGCAGCGCCATGGCTAAATTTGGACGGGGAAAATATCCGGGATGTTTTGGTATTTGCTGCAGATTGGTTTTCCGAGATTAACTGGGATTGGTAAAAGAAGGCAGAGATTGGATTTCTTCGAGAGGTTATTCTTTCCTGATTTTTGGTTTATTTCTTACTTTTTCACCGTCTTGTTTCTTTGTTTGTGAGATGTGATGTTAGTAGCTGGTGTTTACTACATCTGCAACGATAGTGTATCTGGGATATTATTTTTTTTTTATCATGCGAAAGCAACAGAGTGGTACTGTAATCTTTTAGAAAAAAAAATCGACTGCCATATTTTTTTTTCAAAGTCTTACTGGTATTAAGCACATGTTTCTGTCTGTAAACGTAATCTCTCTAAATGTACGTGACAAAGATATCGTCATACAGTAATTGAATGTACATGACACAAATATCGTGACACAGTACGTGAATGTACGTGACAGAGATACCGTCGTACAATACTTGAATGTACATGACACAGTACGTGAATGTACTTGACGCAGATATAGTGATACAGTACGTGAATGTAC
>JAPMOQ010055423.1:891616-916108 GCA_026543055.1 Argiope trifasciata | reverse complement strand
CGTGAATGTACTTGACGCAGATATAGTGATACAGTACGTGAATGTACGTGACACAGTACGTGAAGGGACGTGACACAGATACTAATGTACTTGGCACAAATATCGCAATTATTATATATAATCGAATATTAAAATTCAAAATTAAACAAATAACTACAAGTACTTACGACGAAAATAGCGAGGAAAACTAAATTTAGTGTACAGTTTTAGCAAAAAGAAAATAAATTGTAAATAAGCAACAACTGTTTGATCGAATTGAATCAAAGATTTGGCTTTGCATTAGTTTATCATTTCGTATATTTACATACACTTAAATACGATAAATAGATAAGTAACGCTAAAGATATCTGAAATTTTATAAGTAATCTACATTGCATTGATAAAATTGTTGGTTTATGTTGAAATTCTGCGTCAATGTCAAATTTTGGTTAATGGTTTGCAAAAATAAATCGATCCAAAATCAAAATTTGGTTTCCTTCTCCATATTATAAAGCATTGAAAACTTATGGACGGGAATATGAAAATGAAAATTGAAGCACTCGTGGCCTCTAAGACATTACAGATATCCTGAAGGCAGAAGATCTCACAGAAAGCATCTGAGACATGAAGATATCCTAAAGATCTCACAGAAGGCATCTGAGACATGAAGATATCCTAAAGATCTCACAGAAGGCATCTGAGACATGAAGACTTGAGTCTTCATGTATGGGGGTTAGTTCTAGACATTCTTCATTCTAGGAGATTAGTTCTAGCCATACTCCAAATTCTGCATTCCAGAAGGTACAGAAATGGTGTAGGATTAGCTACCTTCTACCCATGGTGGTACGTCCCTACTGGAGATGTCTATCATGAGCTGCTATGGTCCTTAGAATTCAACCTTATTTCCCACAAGTGCTATGAAAACGTCCAGTCATTCACATTTATTCATATGCATGCAGGTTGGTGGAGGATGTGTTTATGACTACGTCCTCAATTAAAGTTAACAATTGATTTTCTGGGGTGAAGAAGATATTATAGAGTAATTTTAGTAATTACGAAGTGATAACTAAGTAGCAGTTACAATTTGGCTATTTTTTTATAAATTTTCGTACAAAGAATTCCTTTCTATTTGCCGTGTTTTGGATTAAATAGCAAGAAATCAAAGATTTAATTTGTATATAGATGAAATTTGGTATATGGTTTAATTAGTAGAGTTGTAGAAACCTGTCAAATTTCAGATGATATCCATTAAACGGTTACTGATTGTTATTGTATATAATTCCAAGTGTGTTTGAATGTAACAAATTGGATAATCAAATTTTAGTATATGATTTTTGCATCATAATTGTGAACTGGATACCTCTAAAGATATAAACAATTTCATCTATATTTTTATATCCTCGCTTTCAAAATTATTATCATTTCCAGCGCAACAAGTTCGATGGCAAAAACCCGAATATTTTCGCCCTACCCATTACATAGATTACCAATCATAGCATTATTCAACAATGCAATCCGTCACTCAGCACTTTCCAACTTTGATCACGAGTTTCCCTAATGCATCTGATCACCAAAACTCACACAACAACATATTTCTCATCCCCATGCTTGCTTAAAACTATGCCAATAAACTAAATAATATTCAATTATACGTTAATTAGCTTATTTATACCAGATAATATTTAATTTAAAAAAATATTGTCAATTTTTTTCCATAATAATCACAGTTTTTTTCTTCAAACTCAACAAATTTGTCATTGTCAATGTTTGTGGTTTCTCCCAAGCCGTTACATAGATTACCAATTATAGAATTATTCAATAAAGCAATCAATCACTCAGAATTTTACTACTTTGATAACGAGTTTCCCTAATGCATCTGATCGCCAAAACTCACAATGTAACATATTCCCCTTTAAATTGTATACCAATAAACTAAATAATATTTAGTTGTGCTAATTAGTTTATTTATGCTAGATAATAGTTTTAAAAGATATATTGTTTATTTTTTCCGTAATAATCCCAGTTTTTTTTAATAAATACACCATTTTCAATATTTGTGGTTTCCCCCTAACCCTTACATAGATTACCAATCATAGCATTATTCAATAATGCAATCCATCACTCAGTACTTTCCAACTTTGATCACGAGTTTCACTAATGCATCTGATCGCCAAAACTCGCACAACATATTTCCCATCGCCAGCCTCGCTTAAAACTATGCCAATAAACTAATTTCCCGCCTAATCCATCGCGCAGCATCCATAAATAGCCTCATCCGAAGTGAATCCCAGCATGCTGCAGCTGAACAACCGCCAACTAAAGCCTAAGTACATATTGATGAGGCTTGGCCAGGCCAAAGAAAGAAGGCGGCGTTAACAATGTGCGCGCCAGAATGCCACTTGGCGGCCGCATTTGTCTTGTTCCCCACAACAATGGGCAGTGGGAAGCGCCAACAAAGTTTCTGTCTCAATTGTTGTTGGGAAAGTAATCACTCCAGATTCGTGGTCAGCCCTGGAATTGTAATAATAGTTCTCGCTCTATCTACTGGGAATGCCACAAGGGGGCGCTGTTTGATGTTGAGAAGAGGAAAGCATGGTTTTGAGGGTTTTTTTTTTTTTGAATATAGGAAGAAAGGTTAGAATTTGTTTATTATTGTAGCGGATATCCATGATATATGACAAAGATCGAAATGTAAGTTTCGAAAAATGTTTTTTTTTCTTTAATGAAAAGTTTATTTTTTTATTTTTTGCAAAAAATTAGATCGAAGAAACCTATATGAAACAAAAATATATATAAGTTAAAAGCGGAAAATATTTGAGAAAATAGATTTCAAAAAATTGAGGGGAGTGATGTTTAAAATAAGCAATAACATCGAGATAAATAAACAATAACAATAACAAATTAAGAACAATAACATAGTATGAAAACAATAACATCGTAGATAAGAAGTTTATCAAATAGTTTCAAAGTTTTAGTTATAACATAAGAAAACAATATAGTCTCAGAACAAAATCATAAACTACATTTCTACCCAAACTTTTAACACTTCTGTTAAAAAATAAAAATCACATTTTTCTAGTTTGTAAATCAATAAAAGGAGAAAATAAAAACTTTCTGAACTAAGAAATTGTCGAATTTGTTCAAAAATTACAAAAAAGGAATTATTACAAGATATATATAAATTTAAATATAGTATTTGATTTTAATTTATGCCCTAATTCATAAGATTTCATGATTTTAAATCTGGTTTCTATGATAATAGCTATAAAGCTATATTTTAATGTGGAGTATTGAATGTAACTTTCAAATGAACAACACAGTAACACAATTTTAAACGCATTTATTTAAAAAAATGGATTAAAAATTCAGATTTTTGATTGAAAAATAATAATTATTATCGCCAGAAATTTTTTGAAAATATATACCTATCTTAAATGATTATCAATTTATTTCTGCATTTCTATTCAGTTCGTGAAAAATTCAGACAATAGGCTAACCAGTAAATATATTCCTGTACATAGTTAGTTTAGCTATAATTATCTGCCACTTAGAATATATATTTAAGAAATTGCACTAAATAAATTTCAGAAATGTCAGAAATCAGTGGGAAAATGTACAAAAAAAACTAATTTCATTTCATTCAAAAATTTTGTATTTTAAATTAATACAAAAATAATATTTGTACAGTAATATTTTGGAAGAATTTTGAGGTTCAAATACGTAATAATATCTTCATAATTCAATATTTAAGATCGGAATTATTAGTTCGTCGTTTCATGTTGTGCATTTTTACTTCCCAAGTATATTCGTAACAAATTTGGTAGCTTTAGTTTCAAATGTATGGTCAGTAGTCCCAAAGGTCAACTGAATGTCAATAGGCTCAAATTCTCCTTTACTATCACAAATACACTTGTATCACTAACAAATGTAATCACTAATCCATAATTGTTATGGAGACGGCCGTTTAAAAGTAATCAAAAATGGTTCCAAATAGCGGAGTTTTCTTTTTAAAGATTTATTTTTTTTAAACATATATGTTTCTAAAATGGCATCAAAAATGTATTGTTAAATTTAGTTAATATTTAATGGGTCCAGGATAATAAATATGCTTTCAACAATTTTTTAAAAACGATATAAATGACTTTGAAATTGTCCAGCTATCTGAATTTTTGAGAAGATTTACCATAAATATTCTTGTTCAGGATTTAAACAAAACAGAAAATTATGTTTTCGTTAAATTCTTGAGTCCTGATAGGTAATTAAACCTCCATATTGATTCAGGATGACACAAAATTCGTATGAAAATCTATTGTTTATGCATTAAATAATTCTATAAATGCTACATTCAACCCTTCATTTACTGACGGTGCTTAAAAATGCTCTTTAAATCTAAATTATATCTGTGTAATATGATATTTTACTGATGGTATTCAAAAGAATACGGCATACGTAGCCGATGTAGGAAAAAGATAATATAAGCTAAAAGTAGAAATTAAAAATATTTAATTATTAATTAAATTAATAATGATATTTCGATTGATTAAAAAAATTTCTTGGATTCAATGAGTTTACTCTACAAGGAAACTTACCAAAAAATAAAGTTGAAAAATTGATGGTAAAGCAATTCGTTAAGATGGTAAAAGAATTCGTTAATTAAAGGGCTAAGTCGAATTACAGTAATTGGTTTGATAATATAAAAAATAAGAAAAACGTTAGCAAATATTTAAAAAAAAAAATCTTTATAAATAAATTTTTAACAATTTAAAAAAAAAATTTGACATATTTATATTCTAATACGTATAAGTTTTAGTTATAAATCAATAATTCGCGAAAACAAACAATAGAGAATGCTATTCTTTTAATTTCCCTATAATTCATTTAACTATTTGGAGTTCAGTTGCCAATTTTTATAGAATACTTTACCAGCATCATTTAATTATATAATATTATATTGATGCACGAAATAAGCTTTTTTTTTTCTAATCGACTGTCTCCGCCATCAAATTTACTAAAAAATTTAAAATGACTTTTAATTTGTTTTAACAATTAAATATTTTCTCAATTTCAAACCCTACTGAAATATAATTAAGTTGTTAACGAAAAATTAGTGAAAATATAATTTTCTTATTGTTTTTTCAAAATTATTTATTTCATATTTTATCATTTTTATTGTTTTTATTGTCTTCTATTTCAGATTCTTACAACAGACTCAGATTCTTCAAATTATTGATTAGAACAATTGTCACAGATGATTTTTTTTTTCTTTTCGTCTGTCTCCTCCATCAAACCTCCTAAAACAATTTTAAATGGCTTTTAATTCATTTTAACAATCAAAAGAACCAACATGTCACATACTTTTTTTCCTCGAACCCAATTAAAATCATTTCCTATTTAAAAGCAGAACGAATAAATCAATAGGGCATTCCAAGGTGGGTTTTTTTCCATTTCTTAAGAACCAATAAAATTCATGTTTCCCGATTGAAAGATCGCAATTTTTATTGGCCCAAATAATATAATTTCAGGTAACGTACTTACGGTTATTTTTTAACCCAATAGCTTTTCCAAACCTAATTATTGGAGGTTCTTGAAAAAACAATTTAATTTCCTAATTATCTTTCTCCACTTCATACATTTTTTATGTTATTCTTTGCAAATTGAATAATTGAATTGTGGCAATTGCATTTAACTTCTGGGGAATACATATCTTTAACATAAAAGAAAAATAAAAAAAATAGTAATAAATTTTCGTTTGAATTTGTCTTTTAAAAGACAATGTAATTTATATTTTTACTAATCATAAAATTTGCGAATTTTAAATGCTATTTTTTTTTTCTTGACGGGATTTATTAGTTGCTTCATTTATGTAAAACATTTATTTATTTATTTTGCTTGAAAATGATTGTTTTATAAAATAGTTATTTTTGGTATACACAGTTTTGATTGCCTGGAATGTTGACGTTAATTGAGGTTTGTTAGTGATATATATAGAATATATTTATTTAAAACCGTTTTGTTACTATATTAAAAATAAATTGGAGTGCAATGGATGCTAAATAAGAATAACAATGCATAGTAAGACTAGTAATGTATAGAGAGTATAAATGATCGAGTATAATAAATGCCTATATAAATTAGATTACAATAAATGTTTAAATAAATTAGAGTGCAATAAATGTTTACATAAATTAGAGTACAATAAATGTGTATACAAATTAGAATACAATAAGTATTTAAATAAATCAGATTGCAATAAATGCTTAAATAAATTAGAGTTCAATAAATGTTTAAGTAAATTAGAGTGCAATAAATGTACATATAAATTAGCATACGATAAGTATTTAAGTAAATTAGAGTGCAATAGGTGTATACATAAATTAGAATACGATAGGTATTTAAATAAATTAGAGTACAATAAATGTTTTAGTAAATTATAGCACAATAAATGTGCATATAAATTAGAATACAATAAATATTTCAATAAATCAAAGTACAATAAATGTTTAAGTAAATTATACTACAATAAATATACCCTAATAATGTAATAAGCTTTGTGTTTCTAAACATGGATCACATGCAGTTGAAAGGAGAAAATAGTATTCTTTAATGCGATGAAATTTGACATCAAAATTATAAATCCAATTCAACTTAATTGTTAAGATAGATTTCTGGACCCATTAATCATGCAAAATTTAAACGATAGTTTCATATCTAACGATTAATTACATGTAATGATTATTACATAATCGATTTATCTCAAAATATGTGTTTTAATTATACACTTAAAAGAACTTTTTAACACTCCAAAAAATCATAAAAATTTTTAAATTCTATCTACAAATCGTAACACCATTTACCAAGCATAATATGTTGCAGCCGAAAAGAGCAAATCATTGCGATATCCAGGTTAAAAACTGCTCTCTGGAGGCCAGCAAAATACCTACAAACATCCAAACATTTCTGTTCTGTTCAAATTCAAACAGATTGGGGAATTTCCGTTTTTCGCATTTGCATAAATTGCGGGTGAAATTCTCTTGGGGTGTTCCTGATGATGCTTATGATTCTTTCGAACGCGTGTTGTTCGAATGTGTTCGTGTTCGTAGCTGCTCTTGTTTGGCGGGATCCACAACGATTCGAAAATGAGCGCTAGAGACCTTTTCGAAATTGAATTATTTTATTCGGAGAGCAGGTAAATGATTTATGCGTGAAAAACGGAGTAGGATTTCCACATTGGATTCATATTCACAAATGGGTTCTTTCTTAAACATTAGAATGTAGCTTATTTTGAATAATTCTATTTTTAGCTGTAAATATTATTACGATAAAAAATTCGGATTTCTTTTTTTCTAGACAATGGTGAATTACTTCTGAGTGGATATGTTTTCAATTTATTCGAAGTATTTTTCTTGTAATTTTAGTTTTTATTAAAACAATATATTCAAATCAACAAATATTTTGGCTTTCAGCTTAACTTTTTTGTATCTTTTTTTTTTCTTTTTATGCTTGAAATAAATCAGAATGATATAATATAGGCTCCATTTTAATGATAAAAATGCATTTGAAAAATCCTAATATAAATATATACTATAAA
This sequence comes from Argiope trifasciata, assembly GCA_026543055.1. Classification (NCBI taxonomy): domain Eukaryota; kingdom Metazoa; phylum Arthropoda; class Arachnida; order Araneae; family Araneidae; genus Argiope; species Argiope trifasciata. The sequence goes on along the minus strand of JAPMOQ010055423.1, from coordinate 908,541 downwards.
ATAATTAAAAACAGTACGATAGATATCATCCATCATTATACAAATTTACATGCTAAACTGAGAGCGTGTCCAAAATACAAATTCAATTTTTGGGTAACATTAACACCATGGTAGGGATTAATCGTCTTATTGCTTGCCAAGGATGACGAGATAAATTAAATAAATATACTAAATCCACGCCAAAAGTCTATATTTCGAGACTATTGTTCAATAATGCCATATAATGTGTCCTTTCGCATGATAAGCTTATTAGAAAGTATGATGAAAACTTTTCAAATGCCACTACCGCTGGCTTAGGACTTCTTTTTCAAGACTTACCATTAAAAATATTATTACATTTGGCAATAAATTACTAATTACGCTAACAAATTTAGTTGGGTGGACAGATAATATTCTTTAATGTAGTCATAAAAAATAAGAAAATAACAAATACAATAGATGTCGTAAGAAAAAATGATATACAAGAAAAAAAATTCAAATCAATACATACTAAATAAACACCAAATACTGCAAACGAAGCTAAAGAATTTATCACTCTTATCTCACAACTCCATCTCTATGGTTACAGTAACCTCATTTCGCCAAATCACCGCAAGACCATTTAAGACAATAACATTGAACTCTTATGTTTTGCATATTTGGTTGGACGAACTTAATTTTAAATCCGTATGATGAAAATTAAAACAAAGAGTCAAAAGAGCGGTATTTTGCGTTTAAGAAATCATATATATTACGTATATATATTTCATTCACTCGAGTTCAAATACTTTTTTAAATTTGTAGTGGATAATACTTGCTGTAATACAGGTTTTTTTTTCAAATATTAATCCATTCATTGAATTAAAATCGTTTTTAATATTTTAAATAGTTTTAACAGATTATAATGAGAATTGAAATCAGTTGGCAGTAGTTCCATCGGTAAAATGCTCAGATTCCAAACTTTTTTCACTTGAAGGTGAAGAATGCGAGTTCTGTTCTTGAAAAAATCAAACATTTTTTGATATTTAATAATATTTTTGAGAATCATTTAATAAAAAGTAATTAAAATAAAAAAAATTCTTTGTTGACCTAAGTAGGAATATAATTTATTTTTTATGTTACTTTTTAATAGATTATCTTTAATTATGCAGTTCGATTTTCATTAAATATCTATCTGCCTATACTGTGATACGATTCAATTTATCAGTTATTGCTTATTGTTTTAAATTATTGATATAGTTGGGAATGTTTATTATTGTGTCGGTTATAAAATTATTGATAAGGTAGAAGAGGTCGCAAAGAACGGCTAATAAAGTTTAAAGAATTGTTTTGTCGAAAAGAATTTATTACAGTTCTTCTGAGTAATTTCATTCATTTCTGGAACTCATATCTTCAAAATTATTCTATAAAAAATTGTCTGTTTGCAAACATATTTAGTTATATACTCCAACAATTCATAAAAATATTACTTAAAAAACTAAAATAATTTTTAATTAATAAAAAATAATTACGCTTTTTTGAGCGATTCCATTTTTCTTCTTAATAATTCATTCACAACATAAAATACCTATTTTTCTGAATATAAAAAGTTCACATGTCCCAATTTTATTTTTTAAAAAGCAGCTTAAAATAGCTAAAGGGTGTTCATTTCTTTTAATAGTATAGTTAATTAAGAGGAAATTGGGTTTTTTTTTCTTTCAAATATAGTTAAGGTCACCATTTAATCAGGAAACATAGAAAAAAATGCTTGAACGGGAGGACTTCTTTCTTAGATAGTAATAAAATTTGTGTCTTTTTTACCTTTGAATATAATCGTTAGTTCTGCGATTAATATGACTTGTCTTAATTAACCTACTTCCTTTTACCAAAGACAACTTCTAAATTTAATTACAGAAGTTAGAATTCTTCCTCCAATTTTTTCCAACAACTTTTTTTTATCTCTTACAATTTTGTATTTTTTATATTATGCTTTATAAATGAGATTCAATGAATTTCAGGAAATTCATCAGAAATGCACATTTGTACATTCATCAGAAATGTGGATCAATTTGGATCATTAACTGATCTATGATTTATTTATAACTGTTTATTGGTTTATTTCTGAAAATATCAAGTATTTCCAAAAGAAAATATGTTGCTGATAAATGTCTGGAAATCTAAATTTTAATTCAACCTGGGTTTATTAATTAAGTTTTATATTTTTAGATCATTAACATTTTAAACAAAAGAATTTACTCATATATGGCATATATAAATTGTATATAATTATATTGTATATTATCGTATAATTGTATATTTCCTTATACATTATACATATAAACTGTATATAATTAAAGACATTTTAAACTTATATCATCCATGTTCAGAATCCTATTCTGGACCATTAACTAAATACTAAAAGTTTCTACATAAGAGTATTATACAAAATATTCAATTTGAAGACTATTTTAAACGAAGAAAAGAATTTTACATATGTTGTTTTTTTGGTAACAAAAGTTATTTTAAAACATCTTAATTTAAGTTTATATTAAAGTTAAAAATCTTAATTTCTTCTCTAAATTTTGAACAGTCTAAACAATTCAAAATTTTAATTTCTCATTTTAAAAGAAAATTATTAATTAAAACTTTTTTTCATATTATTCGCTATTTTTATTAGTCATATTTTGTTAGACCGTCTTCGTCATGTTATATTTGAACGAAAAAAAATCTATTTTTATTCAAATAAATGACCTAGTTATAAAACTGAATATCAATATTTTACAAGTTTTCAATATATATATATTGATTGTAGATATCAAAAACTTCTTTCTTTAAGCTGTTTAAGTGTCAAAAATATTTCCCTCTGCATGAAGTCTAATAGGACCGAGAGGTTATTGATCATTTTTTAGGCTTGAATTTATTGATTTAAACAACCAAAATAATAATTCTTCTTATCATTTGGAACATTTTTCATACAGAAAAGTTTTATTAAACACTCAGATTCCGTTTAGGTCTAAGTACACGGCTGTAATGACCACCGTTCCTGTAAGACAAAAACATAAGTACTAAACATGTATAAACAAGAATACCGTTTTTTCAAGCCATAAGGCTGCGGTTTGTAAAAATCTGTTTCAAAAAAGTAACGTTTTTCAAAGCAATAAGGCAGCCATTTTGTAAAAATATATTGAAAAATAAGTAAGGTTTTTGAAGCAATAAGGCATTGGTTTTGAAAAGAACATTTTAAAAAAGTAACGTTTTCAGAAGAAATAAGGCAGCTGTTCTGTAAAATTGTATTTAAAAGGAAGTAACGCTTTATGAAGCACTAAGGCAGCTGTCCTGTAAAATATTTAAAAAGACGTAACGCTGTATGAAGCAATAAGGCAGCTGTTTTCTAAAAGTATATTTAAAATAAGTAACTTTTTTTAAAGAAGTAATAAGACAGCTATTTTGAAATATACTTTATTTATTCAATTCTTAAAAACCTGAATAACCTCCCCACCCCCTCCCCATTGTCTAAATCACCTTTCAAAAACAGCGAAAAATGAAAAAGAAAGAAAGAATAAAACGATGCACGAAAGTACTTTTCTTATAAACATGATTATAAAAAGGTTTGTTATTTCGACAACGGATAGAAAATAATAATAAAATGTACCTTTACACTTACTTAATGCATATCTAAGGACAAACTCTTCTTAACTACAGACCATAAAATTCAATAACAGTAAATTTTGGTTATTTTTATTAGTAAATGGATGTTTGTTTTAAATACGTAAACTTTTCGCTCACTTTGAAAAAAAACACAGTATAGCTTCTCCAACATTTTACAACATGTAAAAAAAAGAAGAGGAAATTAATTAGATCAAACATTGTTTGATTCATTGTTGGGTAAAAAGCCTCATAATTAAAGTCAAATGGGCTTTAAATTCCCAGAGCTTTACCGGAATTTCCTCTTCTACTACTTTTTTTTTCTTGGCAAACCTAAATTATTTTGCTATGCAGTAGTAATTAAAGGTCGTATTGTTCCGCTATTGAATTTCATGTAGAGTTTCACATTTATTACTTGTTGGAAACAATGAGGTATTTTATTACCAGGAATTAAAAATAAATAATATATTTTTTTCTTTTATTATTTTACAGGATTTCCTTTAAAAGTATTTGTTGCGGTTGTTTTCTTTTCTACTTTAAAAGAAACTGCATGCGTTGTTTTCGGTAATTAATGACGAAACTTAATTACGAAACAACCGAACTCAAATTACGAAAGATGAAACGACTGGTGGTGGGGGGATAATCCCCTCCTGCCCTTTAATGTACTGATTCTCAGGGAAACAAGAGCTGTGGTTGGGTGGGGATCTGTTCTTGGTCTTGGAGCTGGAGGATTTCCGGTTTGACACCCGATTCCATTAAACAATCATCGTGTAAGCTAGTCCATACGTTAGATCCATCGGGACAAAATGTTTTCTCGCTGATATAGAGGCTTGAAGAGGTTTAGAAGCTTATAGCTTAAAGAGATATAGAAGATTATAACTTGAAGAGATAGTAGAAGCTTATGGCTGTTAGATTAGGTGAATTCTTCGTCATCTGACCTCGGGTCAAAAGTTCGAGATCCTTCCCCTAGTAAGCCTAATTGTTGTTGTAAAAACGGGACATTAAAACAAATAAACTAAACTCCATTCAGGGGAAACAAACATTATCCTCGTTCCAATGCCATGCAGTTTTTCGTTTAAGGTGCGATTAATGATGAAATAAATTTTAATTTTAAAAATAGTTTGCAATTTTAAATGATTATTTTTTATAAGTATGGTTTCATTAGTTGATGAACAATAGAATATTTCCTTATGTTTATTATTTTCGGTACTTTAATTTTAAAATGTTTTTTTTTGTTTCAAACTTAATTTCTGGGTGTCCTATTTAAAGAATATTAGGAATTTAAAATTGTTATTTACTTGTTATAATTTAATTATTTGAAGTAATTTTTAAATATTGATAATAATTAGAAATTGTTCTATTAATTAACGGAGAACATGTCATTTAGTTAATTATTCTCCTTGATGAAATGTTAATTTTAAAATAATACCATTTTATCTTAGAGAACATTAATAAATATACAAAATTTCAGCACTCTACAATCAACATGAATATAAAAAAAATATTTATTATATCCATACAAACATTAAAGAAATTCATAATGAAAATATTTATATCAGAAACAAAAGGAAAAAAAAGACAAAAAATCACTTCTCTAGACTCAACCACTGCACCTATTTCTGCCTTTTCCATTTGTGTAAGTGACACGCTCATATCTCTCAACAAACGTCATCGCATCTTATCTTTTACCCAAAGGCATCTGAAAAGCTCTATTTCATAGTATATTCTCTAAAGAGGGGGGGGGAGGGTCTAAGTACGAATTTATCAACACTTTCAGTATGCTAATAATGAAATAGCTCAAAGGGCTTTTAACCGCTTGCCTGATTATCCCGAGTCATCTCGGGTTCGTATATCAAACAGCCAATTATTTGTCAGCACGCTTTGTTTTATCACAGGTTTATTCGGCCTGAAGGAAAAGGAAAGGAAATATTCAGCTTTGATTGGCAGTTTGCCAAGTTTTGATGGTTTCACAATTCTTTTGGCGGTACTGGTCACGAGTTTTCGCTATTGTATAGAATATATCTGGTTGGGGATTAGTAATGTATGATAAAGAATAGATGAGTTGAAAAAAACTAAAATGATGGTGAGAATGCAAGATAGCAAAAGTGATTTTTTTCAGATAGTAATTATGAAGACAGTGATTCCTGCTACTGAAAAAAAAATGAAATCCTACGAGATTGTGCTCTCGTAAAAGAGATTCCTGTGGAAAACCAACAAGAAAAGAGACTAGATATCAGAGTACAGAATGTCTAGTATCACTTTGTGTTGACCCTTGTTTTAAAAAAAATATCATACAAAGACAAATATTTAACTTTTTTTTCATTCTCTGGAGATAACTCTTGATAGTAATGTCAAACAAGATGCTTTTCTATCCATTAAAAAACAATTAAAACCTACATATTTTGTTTTGTTTTCCTTGTGTTTAGTAAAAACTTTTTAAAAAGTGATAATCTCTTGCAATTCCTTTAAAAAACTTTGTAAGGGAAGTGGTAAAATTATCCAGTGAACAACTAGATAGATAATCGAATATAATTTTAAACATGCTTTATTCCATATAGAGGAAGTTTCTGAAATATGGAGATTAATCATAACCTGAACACCAAATTTTGACAATTATTGCATTTTTTTCTGTACATTTCACTTATGAGAAAGCAGAAGTTCCATTTATGAAATCGTAAAGAGAATTTTAAAATTACACAAAAATGTTAAAAATTAATCCGTATGAACAGTGTCAAAATAAATCGTCATTCTGAAGCAGCAATTGATTCTTGAAACAAAAGTTTTCCTTTGAGCTGACTTAAGATTTTTCCCCAAGTCAACACTGAATGTTCAACAATATCAAGTTGTGTATGAAACTTTCACCAGAATTACTTTACAAAGAATTACTTTCACCAGAATTACCAGAACAAAACCAGAATTACTTTCCCATACATTATTTATTCCACTGGTATATACATTACCGAAAATTCCAAAATTAATCCTCTTTAAAACATTCAACAAATTTTCTTCTTAGTTTAGGGTATAACATGTGAATTTTAATTTCCACTCGGTGCACAAGAAACCACCAGCGGATTTCTCCTCAGGAGTCAAGATGATTTGTCTGGATTCATCTTGTGGCAGCGAAAGATTTTCATCTCGGATGCGCCGTTGAATATTAATGACTCCATTCTGAAGAGGTTGCAAAGGATGAGTTTGGGAATCCAGAAGTTGTGTAGAAGTTATCTCTCTTTCTTTCTTCGCTAGGATGTTTGGTAAATATTTAGTACCCAGAAGTTGTAAACAAGAGATGTCTTATTGCTAACTCTGAAATTCTGAAGAGTTGCTTTCTATCGTTCGAAGAAAATGAAAAATGAGGATTTTGCATTCAGAAGGGAATAACTTTTTTGTTTTTGAGATTTGTATGGATTTGATAATACACATTTAACAAAAATAAAAGATTCAGTATTTGGAGATTTGATTAACATACAAATATAATTGCCATAGAGAATTTCTCTTACGTCTGTTGCATAGAGATTTGTTAAACTGTCGAGTTCTCATTTCTTAACGAGAACAACACCTTTCTTTGAATATTTTTTCTTCGAGAAAGTAAAAATATATAACACGATAAAGCTTATATATAATATGATAAAATGGTTCTGTAATATGATAAAAAAGAAACCAGATTTTAAAATATCCGAACACAATAAAAAGGTAGATTTTCGCAAAACATGACATTTAAAAAATTATTTTATTGAATAGACCAGTCTTTGAGCTATCCAAAACTGGTTTACTTTTGTCTCTACGGGAAATAGAAGCCTAGATATTAATATTTTCATAATGGTCGGTAAACCAGATCGGATAACCAGAAATACCGATTTGAAGGTACCAGAACATGTTGAAAATTTCAATGAACACAAATTTAGTTTTAAATACGAAAAGGGTTTGACACAGAAAGACACAAATTTTCGTTGAGAGTTTTTAACAATGTTTTGTCGGAATTTGTACCTAAACATGTCTTTGTTGAGCTCTGAATCCTTAGTTTAGCAGTATTTATGTCTGTAATACATTTTAAAGAAAGTTTTATAGGATATCCATAAGGTTGGAGTTCATCCTAGTGCAAAATCAGCTAGAATATTTGATGCGCTTGATAAAGACAGAATAAGGGAATTTAAGCAAAATTTACTGATAAATGAAAAAATTGCTAGAAAAGAAATTTGAATGATTAAATAAAGAAAATTATTAAGAAATTAGCAGTAAAAAGTTATAAGCTATTGATGTGGGGAATTTTAAGAATATAAGCCTATAATTTACTCTTAAAATATGTAACCGTATACTTTGCATTTTATCTCAAAACTCATTTTCCAACATTTCTTGCTCACTACAAATCAAATAACACAAAATATTATAATCATATAACTAAGAAATTTGATAGACTTTATGCTATTTTCTAGGGAATGAAGTAAAAAAATTTCGAACCGAAAACTATTTTTGTGTCAAATTAAACAGTAAACTCTCGACTAGATCCACAGTATTCGCATCAATATGCCTAACAAATTTTTCCCATCCATGACTAAGAGATTGTCATGCCATCATTTTCATACAAATTATAGAATAACCCAATTTCTCACTGGTCATGGCAACTTTAAAAGCCATCTTATGTAAATTGTCTCCATCATCTGCCTGTGATTGAAACATTGGTGGTGAGGAAAATGTTGAACAAGTGCTCCTTCTGTGCTCCAAGTTTGCTGGAGGAAGACATAACCTAAGACTGGCTTTTCCTAGCTATTGATATAAAGTCGCCTCCAGATTTTCATCCACTTGTTTCCAGAAGTACTCTTAGAAAAGTTTTGCAAAATTATCATTGACACCTCTTAAATTTGCTTATTCTTAACTTATATTTTCTTATTTTATTTCATTCTTATATTAATTTTTCATAACCGTTAAATTTTCTTATTTTCTTTCGATATGTGTTGAATTCTTACTTCCGTAAACCCCGTGTGATACTTTGTGGTGCACGGGAATTTTACAAATGCTTTAATAAAAAAAATGCCCGAAATTTATTTGTCATATAAACTTTAAATATTCACGCCATCTTTTTAAATAATTAAAGAAATAACTGACAGCTAATATGGCATGTATCAGATTCAAACCACTGAGAATTTTTTTTTTTTTTGCCGGCGAACAAAGCCGAACTAGGCATTAGAGAATGACACTGTTTAATATGCCAGTATGAATAATAAAACATTATTCTTCACATTCCAGGGTAGAGCGTCACCCCTTGTAAAAGGGGTCATAAAACTGTCAGCGGTGGCGTGAAATACGGCTGAGAATACATTCCCCATGAGGAAATGTAATTTCTGGCGTGTCTGAATGACACTTCTCAAATCGTTTTTACTACTTGGCGTAGCGAGAAAGGCCCCGAATAGATGTCATTATTTTTAAGGAAAATGAGAAAATATGCTTGTATCATTCTTAAAAGTCTTTCTTTATTTTGTGAATGGAAGAGGATGAAATGGAATAATAATTTTAAGAGTGATATTTTCCTTGTTCCAGAAAAAAGAATTTTAAAAGCTGAGTTCCTGTTTGTTCTTTGAAATTTCGGTTATAACTTGACTTTGTTAGAATGGGATTGTGTAAGTCAAGTACTAAAAAAATGTTAATAATACATGGTAAGATAAAGTAAGTAAAGTGTGTTATATATGATAAGTAAAGTGTATTAAATATGGTGAGTAAAGTGTATAATATGTGGCAATTAAAGAGTATAATATATGGTAAGTAAAGTGTACTATATATGTTAAGTAAAGTGTATTATATATGGTAAGTAATGTGTAGTATATACGGTGAGTAAAGTATACTTTACATGGTAAGTAAAATGCATTACTTCAACTTAATAACTATAAAAATTCGAGTTCATTTTGTCATAAAAATGCTTGTTATATGATTTTCCCCTTGTAAAAAACATTATTTGTTATAGTATGATTCGCAATGTATTAAAGTATAGTTTTGTTTTTACATGTTTCCTATCAGTATAGTTTGCCTTTTATCTTGTGGTAATCTCTCCATGTTGACACTTAATTATTGCGTTTGAGAAGCTTCCGGCATGGTAATTGGTTCTCTCCACCCTGGAGGATAGTCATATCACAGACCTCCGACCCGCCTCTACAGGCCTTATCACACAGCGAAATATCGTCGGGACTTACCGTCAGCAACGACAACGAAAGTGACGTCACTTGTGTAACGTCACTTCAAAGTTTCCCATGATTGGTTGAATTTCATTTGAGACATTTTCCTTCGACAGTATTTCCGTCACTATCTTCGGTATTTTCAAACATTAGAAAAAGTTGTCGATCTTCGAAAAACTTGTTTGATCGGTTCTTGAGGGTAGAAACGGAAAATTGCTGACGCAATGTACAAACGGTATTTTGCCGTGTGATGCCTTAAGGCACATGGATTAACCACGCAAAGACTGAATGACATGTCTGCTGCAACAGAAACACTGGCGGAAACTATGCTTGAGTTCTAAGGGCCATCACCAGCCACAGTACAACCCTTCCCCGTAGGGAGTACGTCCCGTCATCAATGGGAGGACCAGAACCCACGCTTTTTATTGGGCCCACCCAGTAGGATAGATACCCACATGGATAGACGAAGAAGTGGGGATAAGGTTCCTCCGATCCATGACGGGACGCACTTCCTTAGGAAAGGGCTATACTGTGCCTGGTGATGGCTCTTAGAAATCAACCACAGGTCCCGCCAGTGTTGCTGGTGTGATGGGCCAGACATTCATTTTTTTTATTCGCGTCCCTTTGGTCGGGTTTAAGAGTAAGTGATATGACTTATCTTGTGGTAATCTAATTAATCATCTTTTTACTAGTTTGTAAAGTGTTTTTTTTCTGTTAAGTTAGATATGTTTTGTTTTCCGTATTTCTAAAATTTTAATGGATTGTATCATTTTTTATTCTTACATGTAAAAAAATTTCTGTCTTTGAGTTTTTTTCTTATAGTTTATGAAATTGTATTTATAAGAGTTTAAGCTAAATTTCTTAAAACTGGATTTTTCTTAACTCTAATCTGTTTATTTTCAGTAATTTTTTTACGTTCCGTGTAACTAATATATTATTATTATTGATTAATAGATGATATGCCTTCTACACGTATTGTTATCTTATTAACAAACCCGAGATCAGATTTTCACCTCTACACTTGCAAAAGTTGTCGGTTGGTCAGTCGGTCAAATGCCACTTGGTCTAACCAAGCCAAATGACATTTAGTTCTTTGGAATAAAGGCAGAATTGTGCGCCTTTCGTTGTTAACGAGCACAGTTCAGGTGAAAGGATGACTTTACTCCAATACACACGCCACAACCCTTTTTAGGGGGTGGTCGAACTCATTCATCCATCAGCAAGTCAGAATTTAGATCCAAATCAGAGACTGAATCATCCCCGATTCAGTACTCCCAGAGGTATCATTTGTTATGGGAACTTGGAGGACTTGGCAGTTACGAACTATTCAACTTGTTCCAAGTGCCCTTAGCCAACACGAGCGAAAGTTGTAACGACTCTTATATTGACAGACTGTTTAAGAAATAATGTATTCAAAGCACTTTAGAATTAAATATATTACAACATTAAATTTCAGCCATAAAAGCCTGGAATTCTTTAAGCTTCAAAACTTCTGAGAAAATTGAAACAATCACAGAAAACTGATCGAAACAAAAAAAATTCATCGATATAAAGAAATAATGCCAAATACTAAATAGAATTAAAGATGAACGAAAATATTACCTATAACTTCCAAATAATGGGAGGATTTTATAAATTAGAAAAAAAAATTAAATAAAAATGCAGACATCAGCTCATTAACTTTTGCTACAATGCAGCGTTAAAAAGAAGAAATATAAATAAGACAAAATAAAGAACAAATATTTATTCTTTATAGTATTTTCCTCTTTATAATATATTTTCCCTTTCAAATATATGAAAATTTTCTTTTTTCATTCATAATAATTAAAATATTTCCCTATTGCGTGTCAGTTTGAGTTGCATTTTATAGTTCTTTATCAAATGGTATGATTTGCATAACTTTTTAACAGGATGATAGACGCCTTTTCTTTCAATATTGGTGATGATGTCATGTCATTGTTTCCCCGGACAGGGGGTAGCTTCTGAGGGCAAAGACTCCTGAACACCCAGAGGGCAGAAGTCTGACTTCCAGCTCATATGAAGATGACCCGCACATTTGCTTGTACAACCCCGTTTCACAGGGGAGTACATTCCTACAACTCCCAGATAGAAAACAGAGGAAGAACAATCATGCTCAAACCGGGACTCGAACCCGAGAAGCCCAGATCACCGGGAAGACACGCTGCCTCTAGGCCAGGACACCGGCTTCGATATTAGTAGATATTATATTGAATCTTTATAGATCCAAATAAGATAATTAGGGTAATTTAGATCGAAGTTAGAACTGTGTGGGATATATTGTAGAATCAGAATTTTTTCTACCTAGACCGTTGATTGGTCTTGCAACTTAAAGAGAGAAGAACGATATATCTCCTTTTGTTGCAATTCTATGGTTAAAGAAACCAAGCTAAAAAAAGGACTTTATGATATCCAACACTTCTTAAATGGCTGCAATTGTTTAAAAATTAAGAGATAAATAAAGAATATTTCTTAAACAAAAACATGCTTTGATTGGAAAATATTATCTATTCCGCACTCATGTAGTTCAACTCTTAACACGACGACTGCCAACTACGAGGTGACTCGTAGATTACGTTGTTTTCTAGGGCGCCAACTACGAGTTATCTCGTTCTGTGTTTACTTGCCATTTTGGTGCAGCTACGAAAAAACTCGTAGTGTATCAATGCTTATATCGATAGATGGATTCTGGGAATAGAAAAAAAAAACAATGCTGGCGACTTGCATGAACAGAGAATTTATTAAAAAACGAACAAAAAATAGAATTATAAAAACTAGTTTAAATTAGTTAGTGACATTTTAGGCCAGATTTCTGAAAATTGCTGTGGCATTCAACGTGTTAAAAGATTAGAGGGCCACGGTAACCTGGTTGGTAAAGCATTTGCCTAGTAACGAAAGGTAGCGAGTTCTGTCTTCGTCTCGGTCAAAGACCACCTTGTTGATTGATGTCAGTTGGGTCACGTTAAATAGGTCGTGACTGAAAAGCCCCCCAAGTTCCCCTAATAATCTATACCTCTGGGGATACTGAATCGGGGATGAGTCGGTCTCTGGTTTGGATCTAAATTCTGACTTGTGGTTTGGATGAATGAGTTCGACCGCCCCCTGAAAAGGGTTGTGTCGTGTGTGTTTCGAACAAAGTCGTCCTTTCACCTCAACGGTGCTCGTCAGCAAAGAAAAGGCGCACACTCCTTCATTCGAAAGAACTACGGTCATTCGGGCTTGGTATGACGGAGTGGCATTAGACCCACCACCACCACAAGATTAGAAATGGTGATTGTTTTTTTCCCCTCCTATTTCTCCTTTCTAAGTAAATTTGCCTCTCTATTGCAACTCATTGACAGTATATTTTCACTTTCCAGATCAAACTTTTTTTTATATTTTGAATAAAGAGATGGCTGACTTCCATGCATGAAGTCTCGAAATAAATCTGAAAATCTGCAAGCGAAATTCATTCTTCCCCGCTGCTACGGCTACCACCAGAGGGCGCTGTCGATGCATTAGAGACGAAACTTGCCGGGAGAGAGACATTCACAGAGGAGTAGAGATGATCGGCAACTCATAAAGTGAGTCATCATTGCTGAACACTGGTGAGAAATGAATCAATTCCAGTAAAATTACAAGATAAAGTAAAAATATATAAATCATTTACTACCGTTTAAGATAGAAGAGTTTGTAATTAAATTAAACGTACCAGCAAATGTATTCATTTTTTTCATGAAGCAGGTTTTCTTTTACTAACCTTTAAATATCCGACTACGTTCGAAAGAAAAATTTTGGAAAATCGGATTTTTTAAAAACCATTAATGATTTTTAGATGTATTGTTAATTATAAACACTATAAATGCAAAACCTGATTTGAAAATATAGTATATTTTGAGAAAGAGAAAAAATTGCAGTACATTTTGTTGAAATTTAACCAAAACGATTAACACTCTACACAAAATTGCAATGGCGCAGTCCTATTTTTTTTTTTTTTTACATAAGTTATAGAGCATTATGGTGAATGAAATGAACCATAATCTAAGAAATATTTTGAGATGCATAGAAGTTATAAGTAAAAATATACGTATATATGTATTTTTCTTATAAATTCACACCTTAATTATTCTAGAAACACCTATAAATGAAAAAGTGTTTCACCAACAATAAAACTTTTGGCTCATTTCATTGCCCTATTATTTAAAACATACGCTGAAATGTTTATGTAAAAACCTCTATTAGTTTCAGACTGTTAACAGGGGAGAGTTTTTATGAAAATTAAAGTTTTGAGAAAATTGAAGTGAAAGACAAATTTTAGGTGAAAATTATTTGTTTAAAATTCTTATATAGTCAGGCCTTCCTTTTCCTAGAAAATATTAACTCTTTTGGAAAGAGGAAAGTCTGAATTACAAGAAATAAGAATTAAAAAAATCTCCAATGCGGTCGATAATCAGGGTTTTTAACGCAGTCGGATACCTTAAAACCAACCAACCTAGGCAAGGATATAGTCTCATTTTGCCTGAAATTTCATTATTTACTACTTCGAAAATACATAAAGCTCTTTATCATATTATATACTATATTTCTCTATTATTTTCCAATTTTGTCACATTTCATTCCGTTTCTGTTCGTATTCTTGAACAGAAATTTGTAAAATGGATAATCCCTTTTTTGATAAGAAAGACTTCAATTCTGAACTTTTTAGAAATATCATGGAAGATGTGTGTAAAAAATATTTTGTCCATTTCTCCCAAGTCCCATAGTACTTAAGAAAACTAATTTTGCATTTAATAAAAAAAAGGGAAAAAGATAAGGAAAATTAAAAAAAAAGAAAAAAGAAAGAGATTTAGAAATTGGTGCAGGACATAAAACACTATTTAATTTAGTCGATGAGACTTGAAGCAAGTTATGGATCATGAAATATTTCCAAAAAATGAATTCTTAGTTTTTAATTGCATAAAAAAAACTATGTTAAGCATTGGAGTTTTTTTTGTTGCTTTTTTGAAATGAATCAAACGATTATCTTTAGTAACAAAACCGAAATTTAAAATTATTCTGTTTTATTTTGCCTAGATTTTGGGATATTTTTTTTCTTTTTGGTACATGAATTGTCAAACATTTCGATTTCATGATCTTAAAAAAAAACAGTTTCAGACCTTTCTAAATCCAAAAAACACCATTTTCAGAATTACGTCTGTATGTCTATGAACGAAATATTTTTTTTAAAAAAATACCTGAGGAAAAATAGGTGAAATTCGTTTCAGGATATTTACACCAAATTTATAGATTTCTATTAAATATTGAATGAAATTCATTCACAAGAAGTATGTATGTCCTATTATCCGCCTAGAACCGAAGGCGATAGTTACAGAGCATAAAGAGACGTATAATAAATATTTGGTACACAAATTTACTAATGCCATTTCGAATCAACTCCGTGTAGTTGCTCTTATTACATCGAGTTATATTTCCTCATGCATATAAACGCAATATTTCAGTAGCAAATAAATATAATATCAGAATTTGTAAGTAGTTTGACATATAAATTAGATATTTAGCAAATTTTCAACGAAAATAGTCAAACGTTTGATCATATGTAGATATGCATTTTTAAGTACTTAGAACCGGGATGATTTAAAAAAACTAAAGATTTAATAGATGAATTTTATATTTAATCTTGATTATGAAATTGCAATTATGTGTAAATTATGGTTCCAAACGTTCAAAAGCCAGGGGGATTGGTTCTCCTAAAATTTTCTCACACTCACATACTGTCTAATAAATGTGTCATCCCAGAGAATATCTTACGTGGCACTGGTGTACAATATTTAATAAATTTAACATTTTTACTGAATAGATTCCATCGTGTCATTTTTTGGAGAGTTTTAGCAATCAGTCCTAGGTATAAGGTTAACAGTATCTAAAAATCAAATTTATAGTTTATACACATTTCTTCCAACCATTTAAAAATAATAACTTGACAGAAAACTATACTTCTCGTAAAAAATCATTTACCAAATTTGATAGGTTTAAATCACTGCGATATTGAACTATCACGTTTGCAAGTTTTAAAAAGGCTAGACCGATAGTCAGTCAACTCCTTATTGAATTTTGCTCAAAATTGTATATGTGTCATACTACAGATGTTAAATATGTATATAGAATTGCATCTACCTAGCCTTCTTCATTTTTTGGTTGTGGTGTTAACTTATATTCGAATAATCGGACTGACAGACTGCCCCTGGGAGGTTGTTGATCAAATTTTGATGGAAATCTACAAATTTGGTTTCAAGTCTATATACCTATATTATGTCTATGTCAGTCTAAAGGCCTTATCACACGGCGAAATATCGTCAACACTTTTCATCAGCAACGACAATGAGCGTAACGTCACTTTAAAGTTTGACATGATTAATTAAATTTTGATTGCAGATAATATTTCCGTCACTGTCGTCGGCATAAGGGTAGAAAAAGAAAATTGCTAAAGAAAAGTGCGGACGATACTTCGCCGCGTGATAAAGCCTTAACTCAATTCAATTGTGAGTTATCTTTGCCCCAGATAGACAAACAGACATAATGCCAAAATTTGTTTTAAGAAAGAGAGGCCAAAAACATGGTGATTCGTAAAAATAGCGATTTGGAATTTTTTGACGATTGCAGTACTTTCTCCACACTTCAGATAGAAAGTAAAAAAGCATCTAAATTGCGAATACGGTTTCTTTTTTTTTATATTACGAAGCACAAAATTCTCATGTAAAATTCTCTGGAAAAAAATCTCAGTGCTCTAAACGTTCACATCTCTATCTATGTTTAATATTTTTTTGTGTGTGGTGGTGGTGGTGGAGATAAGTTTTAGATTTTACAAAAAGAAATAGATTATATTAAATATTTTGCTATAAGAATTCTATTAAAGTTTATGCTGAGAGAAAAATATAATATGAGAGATTGCACTGAGAGAAAGAAATTATTTTAAATATTATGCTAAAAGAAAGAGATATGCTAAAAGAAAGAGATATACTAAAGATCATGCGGAAAGAAGGAACTTATATTTAAGATTATGAGAAAACAGAAATTATATTTAAGATTATGCTGAAAGAAAGAGATTATACTAAAGATCATGTGGAAAGAAAAAAAATTATTTAAGATTATGCTCAGATAAAAAAA
>JAPMOQ010055423.1:873315-891606 GCA_026543055.1 Argiope trifasciata | reverse complement strand
AGATTATGCTGAATGAAAGAAATTATATTTAAGATTATGCTGAGTGAAAGAGATTTTGCTACAAATTATGCAGTAATGAATGTATTATATTTAAGATTGTGCGGAAAGAAAAATTATATTACAGATTACGAGGAAAGAATGAGATTATATTAAAGAACATGCGGGAAAAAGTTTTGTTTAGATCAGGTTAAGAAATTATCATTCGTTAAGAGAGGAAAACATTTCATCCAAGAATAAACACAGGCATCGCTGAAAAACGAAAAGGCAAAAGTTAATTATAATGATTTTGAATTTTATGGCTTCTAGATGTTCTAACATTTTATTTTACAGAAGCAAAATCTTAAAATTAGTTCCGTTATTAAGTTCCATTCACTCCAAGAAAAAACTGAATTCATTTAAAAATATATTTTTGCTGACTCTAATGAAATTTCTCGCTGTAAATTTGTAAAGGATAATGTAGGAGAAAAAAGGAAAAGCGTTAAAAAGATAATTAAGAATTAAATGGGTTCCTTCACTTTGTTGAAGCAATTCTCCATAATTACGTTTAGAAAACCATTTCAGAAAAAAAATCTATAAGCTAATTACCGGAAATCATATTATTTGCGGAATTAACAATTATGTCTCCAAACACCAAATTTTTATTACTTTTTAAGAAAGAAAAAATAGAGACAGACGGTACATGTAATTTATTTATTTTCATTCCTTTGCAAATGATGACGTTAATTATCAATTTAAAAAAAAAAAAACGAAGCATTAGTTCCACCCATTTCTAAGAAAGGAATATCCTTGAGTTTGTTCAAAGTTTGTTGGAAAATGATGCATTAAAGTAAGAACATTTTGTTTGTAATTATTTACAGAAAAAATTATTTAATGTATCTGTTACAGGCAAATAATAGCATTTAAAAAGACAAATCAATAATTAAAGCTTTATTGCATTTTGTTATTTTTGTCTTCAGAAAATTTTAACTGTATAAAATCAAGTCATGTCAATAAAAAAAAGTAAATGACGCGTTGGTTCCTTCCATTTCTAAGAAATGAATAGAATTGAGTTTCTTCGGACATTGTTGGAAAATGATACATTAAAGTAAGAAAAATTTTATTCATGATAACTAACAGAAAAAGTCATTTAATGTATTGGATATCCGCAAATAATAGCATTTAAGAAGACAAATCAATAATTAAAGCTTTATTGCAGTTTGTTATTTTTGTCTTCAGGAAATTTTATCTGTGTAAAATCAAGTCATATCAATAAAAAAAGTGAATGACGCGTTGGTTAATTTCATTTCTAAGAAATGAATAACCTTGAGTTTCTTCGGAGTTTGTTGGAAAGGGATGCATTAAAGCAAGGAAAATTTTATTTATAATTATTTATAGGGATAAAAAGTAATTTAGTGTATCAGTTACAGGCTAATAATAGCATTTAAGAAAAATTAAAAATTGAAGACAGCTGAAACCTCTCAAAAAATACTTTGTATCGAGTGAATTATTATTATTTTTTTTTGCAATAAAATAGAAAAGATGTTATGAAGTTCAGCGATAGAATACTCATAAACAAGAATTGTTAAATAATTAATTACAATGACTCTTGAGATCATCACGTTTTAGTTTTAAATTCTCGTGACTTTTTAGAGATAAAGAAAGAGGCCAACTTACACATTAGAAAGTGGTTCTGTTTAATATGCCAGTATGAATAATAAAACATTATCCTTGACATTCCAGGGTAGAGCGTCACCCCTTGTAAAAGGGGTCATAAAACTGTCAGCGGTGACGTGAAATATGGCCGAGAATGCATTCCCCACGAGGAAATGTAATTTCTGGCGTGTCTGAATGACACTTCTCAAATCGTTTTTACTACTTTGCATTGCCAGAATAGCAATGAAAAATAAAAGCTCTCGGAATATATGTCACCATTTTAAAGGACAATGGGAAAATGTGCTTACAATGTTTTATTAAAGTGATTTCTTTATCTTTAGATGGGTGTAAAAGTAATAACTTTTTTTAAAAGCAATATTTTTAGGTCGTGAAATGGAGTTTAAAAACAGTTTTCCTATTCATTCTCAGCAGTTTCAGCTTTGGAAAAAATCTGAAAAGTGTAGTTGAATGAGAGGAAAATATACTTGGATATGAATAATTCTGCATATATATTTAGAGCTTAAATTTGTAACAATCTTGCTATAAAGATAACTTTAGTATCATAAAATGTTTTTTTTATTGGAAAAAAAATATTCTAAAAATTCATTTATAATTTGGCGTGTATTTATTTCTGTATATTTTTATTTTGTTTACAAATATATTATTTTTATCACAAAAAATTGATGTATTAAAAGTACTTACATATATAACATCCATAAAAGCATTAAAATATTTAAAACCCAATTCTTGAGTCAACAAAAATGAAATCGAAACTAATTAGGTCGAAATCGAAATTACAATTTAATTCGGAATTAAACAACAAAAAGTTCACAAAAATGGAAAGTAAAGGAAATAAAACCTATTTATGAAACAAATCTAAATCAATATAATTACGGAAACGGAACTGAAAATTGGAATCGAAACTAAAAAGTATTTCGAATTCGAACAAGTTTAAAATTTAAAATTAAAAAAAAACAATCATTGATTCGGTTGTGTTCCTTTTTGCTTGGCTTATTTTGTTATATATATATATATAATCGAGTAATCTCTTAGTATATATTATTCAGGAGTAATGAAAAGTTTTGAAATTTAATTAACTATGTTTAGTTATTTTATTGTTACAAACATAAATACCTTTTTAATTAAAAAGAAAAAAATCAGTATTTTTATCATATACAAAATATGAGGTACGGAACTATTGTCAAAATTATATGATGGATATTCTGTTAACTACTGAAGGAAAAAAAAACTAAGGTAAGTAATAAAATATTTTCTACTGTCAACAGTAACAGCAAAAAATATATGCTGAGTAATCATTTAGCATAAATTCACAAAGAATGAAAGATTTGGATTTTAATTTTAAAAAAATTAAATTTTTCTTATGCATGCATATTTACATATTTTGCTAATTACATAGAAAAATATTGATGTTTTCAGCATATATTTACATTTCAAGTTTTCCTTATAGGTGCATACTTAAATATTTTACTAATTACATAATAAAATATTGATGTTTACAGCATAGAACAAAATATAAACCAAAAAAGGTGACCAAAAAAATGACAAAACCAAATGTGCCCGCCGTTTATTTTGCTAATTACGGAAGGAAAAAGAAAATATTCTTTAAGGTATATAACAAAATATTTTACTGTTGACAATAGCTAAAAATACATGCCGAATAATTTTTTCGTTAGAATTCTTGAAGAATGAACGATCTAGATTTTTAATTAAATATTTTCAATTATTTCCTCTAATATGCAAAGTAAATTCTTTATTAATTTCAAAGAAAAATTAATATTTACATTACATTATAAAATACGAAGCAAAAAAATTCTGCAAAATCATCTGATATATATTCTACAGGTAAAACTAAGGAAAAAAATCTATTATTTAATGTAAGCTATACAATATTTCGTAAAGCATACATTACAACAGCAAAAAATATACATGTCGTGGAATCATTACATTAGAATTTATAAAGAATGAAACATTTTGATTTTAATTTTAATAAATATCACTTGTAGATAAAATTGTAAAGATGTTATTTGTTATTAAGAAAAAAATTCATTATTCTCATCGCAGAATAAAGTATAAAACAAAGAAAAATTCCATTGTAAATTCTTTCCATGAATGTTCTGCCAATGACTATATATAATAAAATATTTTACTGCTGACAGCAACAAAAAGTACATGCTGAATAATTTTTCCCAAGATTGCACGAAGAATGAATGATTTTGATCTTTAATTAATTCATTTCACCTTTTTTATATAGAAACAAACATAAACATTTTTTTAATTATAAAGAAAGAAAGTAATATTCTCATCACATAGTTCGAATAAACATCAAAAATGAAAAAATGCGACCAAAATTATCAGATATATATTCAGCTAATAACTGAAGGAAAAAATTTTTTTTAAAGAATGCAATAAAGTATTTTACTGCTGACAACAGCAAAAAAATAAAATGCCAAATAATCTTTTCGCTAGAATGCACGAAGAATGAATGATTTTGTTCTTTAATTGCAACTGCACCCTGAATGCACAACAAATAAATTTAAAGGTACAAGAGAAAAAATAAAGAAGAAAGGTACGGAGCTGTAAATTAAGATCACATTTAATTTTAATTAGTTTTTTTTTCAAGGAATGTTATATATCAAGGAATGTTTGAAAAGAATTATCTTTAATTTTTTTTAATCTTTTTAAATTTGCTGTAGTGGGTTTACTGATCTTGCTTTTACAAACATATAAAATGTTTTCTGTAATTGAAACTAACGACCATCTTGTTATAAAAAGTTTTACAATTACTGCCGCCTTTTATGAACATAAGAATTATCAAGACTCGTTTTAATGCACTATTTTATTTTTGATACCGTAAAAAAATAAATTCCTTTAAAATATATGTATTTCTGTTTGAGTTTAAATGTAATTGCTGAGGTAAGATTTGTTAAGGTTAGATTTAAAAAATGTCAAAATATAAGGAAGCAATTAAATTGTACTTCAGTAAATACGCTTAATTGCATTTAGAAAGACTTTTTAAAGATAAAAAAACTTTTTATTTAATTACATAAAATCATATTATTTGCAGAAATAATAATTATTCAAACATCTAAAAGCAAAAATCTTATTAAGAGGAAAAAAAAATCAACTCTTCATTTGTTTTCACTAATAAATGACGATTTTAGTTATGTACGAAATGAATATAATAGAAAACGACATGGTGGTTTACTAGGCATTAAAAATGAATAGCCCTAATCTATTTAATAACAATTTGCTCAGGAATAATGCATGGAGACAAAAAGATATTATTTGTTAATATTAATAATAAGTATGCGCAATTATTAATAAGTATCTAATACAATATTTTATTGCTGACAACTGTAGCAAAAAATACATTCTGACCTATCCCTTTTACATAAATTCACAAAAAATGAAAGATTTTAATCTTTAATTATATAATTTCAGTTTTTCATCTAAGATGTAAACGCGAAGTTTTATAAATTAGAAAAAAAAATATTTTTCTGAATTTATGACAAAAAAAAATTAAAAAGCAATTACGAAAACCGTTTGATAAATATTCTACTAAGTAATGAATAGAAAAAAAGGTATTTTTTTAAGATATGTTATGAAATATTTTACTGCTGACAGGAACAAACCAAAAAAAATATTTGTTGTCCTATCATTTCGTATTTTGATTTTTAATTAAACAATTTCATTTTTTCTCTTAAATACAAACATAAATATCTTATTAAATACAAATGAAAATTAATATTCTTATCCCATAACAAAATATAAATACAAAAATGTGACCAAAATTCTTTGATGAATTATTCTTCTAATTACTGAAGGAAAAAAAATTCACTACTAGTTAAGGCATGTAACAAAATATTTTACTACTGACAATAGAATCCAAAAATGCCAAATCATCTTTTCATTAGAGTTTTTGAATACGAAATATATTGATTTTTAATAAAAAGATTTTCAAGCTTTTCTTATAGATACAAACGTAAATATTTTACGATTAATATTAATCGAATATCCGATTAATGTTCCTATCACATAACAAAAAGTAAAGAAAAAAAAGATAGGATAAAAATTATCTGATAACTATTCTGCTCATGAATAAAGGAAAAAAAATGAATTAGTTTTTTATGTACGTAATAAAATAATTTACTGCTGACAATAGCAAAAAAATACATAGCGAATAATATTTTGCTAAAATACACACAAATTATTTTGATCCCATCTTTTGAATTAACTTTTTCATATACGTACGGACGTAAATATCTGATTAATTACGAAGAAAAAAATTATATTCACACCACATACAAAATATTAAGATATTTTATTAAATATTTTTGCTAATGACTGAAGATAAAAAATGAATTTTTTAAAGTATTAATTACAATTTTTTACTGCTTACACCAGCAAATGAATACATGTAGAGTAATCATTTTACTGAATAAAGTAAGAAAATTTCGATTTTTAATTAAATAATTTTAACTTATATTTACAGTTACAAACGTAAATGTCTTAGTAATTACAAAAAAAATATATTCTCATTTGATACCGAAATACAAAGAAAAAAATTGAAAAATTATGTGATAAATATTCTGCTCATGATTGAATCATTTTTTAAACTATGTAATGAAATATTCTATTGCTGACAATGAAAAAAAAAAAACATGCAGATATATAACAATATAAATCAAACATTTTGTTAATTGAGGAAGAATTATTATTTATATTTTACTGCTAACAACAACAGCAAAATATGTATATTCTGAGGAATTTTACTACAACTTATAAAGAATGAAAGATTTTGATTTTCAAGTAAATAAATTTCACTAGTAGTTAAAATTGTAAATATATTATTTCTTAAAAGAAAAAATCATTATCCTCATCGAATAGCTAAATATAAAGCAAAAAAATATCCCTTGAAAAATCTTTTGATAAATATTCTACTAATAACTGAAGAAAAAAATTATTACTTCAGGTATATGATAAAGTATTTTACTGTTGACAACAGCAAAAAGCACATGTTTGAATACTCTTGTCGAAAGACTTCATGGAGAAAGAATCATTTTGATCTTTAATTAATTAATTTCAACTTTTTTTATACAGAAACAAACATAAACCTTTTATTAATTATAAAAAAAAGGATATTCACATCACATAATCCAAATATATTTCGAAAATGAAAAGAATGTGACCAAAATTATCAGATAAATATACAGCTAATAACTGAAGGAAAAAAAAAAGTATTTTTTAAAGAATGCAATAAAGTATTTTACTGCTGACAACAGCAAAAAAATAAAATGCTTAATAATCCTTTCGGTAGAATTCACGAAGAATGAATGATTTCGTTCTTTAATTGCACCAGCATCTTGTATATACAGCAAATAAATTTAAACGTTCAAGAGAAAAAATAAAGAAGAGAGGTACGGTGCTACAAATTAAGAGCCCATTTAATTTTAATTACAGAGGGTTTTTTTTCTTTTTAGACTATATATCAAGGAATGTTTGAAAAGAACTCTTTATTTTTTTATCTTTTTAAATTTGCTGTAATAGGTTTACTGATCTTGTTTTTACAATTATACAAATTGTTTCCTGTAATTGAAACTAATGACCATCTTGTAATAAAGAGTAAACTTTTTCAATTACGGCCTTTTATGAACATAAGAATTATCAAGACTCTTTTTTGTGTAATAAATCTTAAGTTTTGTTACAATTTTATTTTTGATACCGTAATTTTTATGTATTTCTGTTGAGTTTAAATGTAATTACTAGGGTAAGATTTGTTAAGATTATATTTTTGAAAAAATGTCAAAAGATAATGAAGCAGTTGAATTGGACTTTTGTAAATATCCTTAATTACATTTAGAAAGACTTTTGAAAGAATAACAATTTTTAAGTAAATTACGTAAAATCATATAATTTGCAGAAATAGTTATTCTCCAAACATCTATAAGCAAAAATCTTACTAAGAGGGAAAAAAATCAACTCTTCATTTCTTTTAATTCTCTAATAAATGACGATTTTAATTATGGATGAAAAGAATGTAATAGAAAACGACATGGTGGCTTACTATCCTAGTAAAAATGAATATCCATAAGCTATTTGATAACAATTTACTTGGGAATATTGTACTAAGGCAAAAAAAATATAACTTGTTATTATAAATAATGTGTTATAAATTATTTTATTATTGACAACTACAGCAAAAAATACATGCACACCTTTCTCTTCGTATAAATTCACAAAGAATGAAAGATTTTAAATCTTTAATTAAATCATTTCAGTTTTTCATTTAAGATGCAAACGCGAGGTTTATTAAATTAGAAAAAAAAATATTTTTCTTAATTTATAACAAAAAAATAATCAAAAAGCAATAGTGAAAAATCATTTGCTAAACATTTTACTAACTAATTAAGATGCATGTCTTAAGTTATGTAATAAAATATTTTACTGCTGACAAAACAAAACAACAAAAAGTACTTTCTGACCTATCCCTTTGTATAATTCGCAAAGGATGAAAGATTTTGATTTTTGATTAAACAATTTCGTTTTCCTTTCTTATAGATACAAACATAAATATCTTATTACATAGAAAAATTAATATTCTCATCACATAGCAAAATATAAATAAAAAAAGTTACCAAAATTATATTCTGCTAATTATTGGAGGCAAAAAAACCCTACTATTTAAGATATGTTACAAAATAATTTCCTGCTGACAATAGCACCCAAAAAAATATGCCAAATAATCATTAGAATTTTCAAAGATTTCAAAATTTTTCTTATAGATACAAAAACAGTAATATTTTATGATTAATATTAGTCGAATATTCGATTAATATTTCTATCCCATAACAAAAGTAAAAAAGATTGGATAAAAATTATCTGATAACTATTCTGCTCATGAATAAAGGAAAAAAAATGAATTAATTTTTTATGTACGTAATAAAATAATTTACTGCTGACAACAGCAAAAAATAAATAGCGAATAATCTTTTTACTAAAATACATAAGGAATTATTTTGATTTTAATTAAATGATTTCAACTTTTTTCATATAGATGCAAACGTAAATATATGATTAATTACAAAGAGAAAAATTAATATCCACGCTATATACAAAATATAAAGCAAAAAATGTGACAAAAATCTTCTATTAAATATTTTTACTAATGACTGATGAAAAAATGCATTGTTTAAAAAGGAAATAAAATTTCTTACTGCCGACACCAGCAAAAGAATACATGCAAATTAATCTTTTTACGTAACAAAGAAAGAAATTTTTTGATTTTTAATTAAATATTTTCAACTTATTCTTATAGTTACAGAAGTAAATGGCTTAGTAATTACAAATTAAAAAATCAATATTCTCATCCGATACCAAAATCCTAAGAAAAAATTTTGAAAAATTATCTGATAAGTATTCCGTTTATGACCGAATTATTTTTTTAAGTACGGAATGAAATATTTTATTGCTGACAACGAAAACAACAACAACAAAAAAATACATGTAGAGTAATCTTTTCACTAGAGTAAACAAAAAATGAAACATTTTGTTCTTTAATTAAATAATTTCAAATTTTCTTTACTAATTATAAACATTAAAAAAATAATATTCTCCTTATATAACAAAATATAATGCATACAATATGACCAAAATTATTTGATAATTATTCTGTTAATTCAGAAAGGAAAAAAAATATTTTTGAAGTATTAAATGTAATAAAATATTTTATGGTTGACAACAATAACAACATAAATTATATGCTGAATACTCTTTTCGGTATAATTCATGAAGAATGAATAATTTTGTTGTCCAATTACACCTGCATTATTAAACTTAATTATTACCACCATTAATCGCTTAACATCATCATTAATCATTAATTAAGCTTAATTATTATCACCATTAATTAATTATTATCTGCATTATTAAACTCAATTATTATTACACCTGCATTATTAAACTTAATTATTAATCATTATTAAACTTAAGCGTACGAGGAAAAAAGTTTGCAGAAAATAATATTTTCGTAAGATTTTACTAAGAATGAATCATTTTAATCTTTAATTAATTCATTTCAAATTTTTTTATATAGAAACAAACATGAACCTTTTATTAATTATAAAGAAAGAAGATAATATTCTCATCACATAATCCAAATATACAGCAAAGACGAAAAAAATGTGACCAAAATTACCAGATATGTATTCAGTTAATAACTTCACTAGAATTTATAAAGAATAAAATATTTTTATTTTCAATGAAATAAATTGAACTCGGAGATAAAATTGTACACATCTTATTTATTACAAAGAAAAAAAAATCGTTATTCTCATCGCATAACAATATATAAAGTTAAAAAAAATTAATCCCTTGAAAAGTATGAGCAAAAATAATTTTTAAAAATGTAATCAAAATTATTAGATATATATTCAGCTAATAGCTGACGGGAAAAAAGTATTTTTTTAAGCTATGTAATAAAGTATTTTACTGCTGAAAGCAGCAAAAAAAATGCCAAATAATCTTTTCGCTGGAATTCACGTAGAATGAATGATTTTGTTCTTTAATTGCAACTGCATCTTGTATACACAGCAAATAAATTTAAACGTACAAAAGAAAGAAAATAAAAAAGAAAGGTACGGTACTACAAATTAAGAGCCCATTTAATTTTAATTACAGAGGGGTTTTTTCGATTACATATCAAGGAATGTTTGAAAAGAATTTTCTTTAATTTTTTTAAATTTTTTTTAATTTGCTGTAATAGGTTTACTAATCTTGTTTTTACAACCATATAAAATGTTTCCTGTAATTGAAACTAACGACTATCTTGTATTAAAGAGTCAAAGATTTTCAATTACTGCTGCCTTTTATGAATATAAGAATTATTAAGATTCATTTTTGTGTAACAGAATTTAAGTTTTTTTAGTATTTTATTTTTGATAGCCTAAAAAAATTAACTCCTTTAAAAAATATATATTTCTGTTGAGTTTAAATATAATCACTATGGTAAGATTCGTTAAGGTTAGGTAAAAAAAATGCCAAAAGTGATGAAGCAATTAAACTGGACTTCAGTAAATACCCTTAATTACATTTAGAAAGACTTTTCAAAGAAAAACAACTTTTAAGTAAATTACATAAAATCATATTATCTGCAGAAATAATAATTATCCAAACATCTAAAAGCAAAAATCTTATTAAGACAAAAAAACAACTCTTTATTTGTTTAAATTCTCTAATAAATGACGATTTTAATTATGGATGAAAAGAATATAATGGAAAATGACATGTGGTTTACTATCCTATTAAAAATGAATATCCGTAAGCTATTGAATAACAATTTGCTCGGGAATAATGCATGGAGACAAAAAGATATTATTTGTTAATATTAGTAATAAATCAATTATTAATAAGTATGCAATAAAATATTTTATTGCTGAAAAGATCAAAACATCAAAAATGCATGCTGACCTATCTTTTCGTATAAATGTATAAAGGATGAAAGATTTTGATTTTTAATTAAACAGTTTAAATTTTTTTACTGATACAAACGTAAAAATCTTGTTTATTTCAAAGAAAAATTAATAGTATTATCACATAACCAAATATAAACAAAAAAATATGACCAAAATTCTTTGATGAATTATTCTGCTAATTACTGAAGGAAAAAAAATCCTCTACTATTTAAGGTATGGAACAAAACATTTTAATGCTGACAAAAGCACCGAAAAAATCCCAAATAATCCTTTCATTAGAATTTACGAAGACTTTGAAGATGAAAGATATTGATTTTTAATAAAATGATTTTCAAGCTTTTCTTATAGATATAAACGTAAATATTTTACGATTAATAATAATCGAATATACGGTTAATATTCCTATTACATAATAAAAAGTAAAGAAAAAAAAAAAGATAGGATAAAAATTATCTGATAACTATTCTGCTCATGAATAAAGGAAAAAAATGAATTAATTTTTTATGTACGTAATAAAATAATTTACTGCTGACAATAGCAAAAAATGCATAGCGAATAAAATTTTCACTAAAATACATAAAGAATTATTTTGATTCCATCTCTTGAATTCACTTTTTCATATACGTACGAACGTAAATATCTGATTAATTACAAAGAAAAAAATTAATATTCACACGATATACAAAATATAAATAAAAAAATGTGACAAAAATACTCTATTAAATCTATCTACTCTATCTATTACTCTATTTCGCTAGAATTCACGAATGATTTTGTTCTTATGATTTTGTTTTGTTTTGTTCCTTATACACAGCAAATAAATTTAAACCTACAAGAGAAAAAAAGAAAGATACGGTGCTGCAAATTAAGAGCCCATTTAATTTTAATTACGGAGGATTTTTTTCAACAATATATCAAACAAAATTTGAAAAGAATTCTCTTTAATTCTTTTTTTAAAAATTCCTTTTTGAATTTGTTATAGCAGGCAGGCTGATCTTGTTTTTATAAACATATAGAACGTTACCTGCAAATGAAACTAACGACCATCTTGTAATAAAGAGTCAAAAACTTTCAATTACTGCCTTTTAAGAACTTAAACATTAGCAAGGCTCGTTTTTATGAAACGAATTTTAAGTTTTGCTACTATTTTAATTTTTGTTTATCGTAAAAAATATCTTTAGAATATATGTATCTGTTTTGAGTTTAAATGCAATTACAAGGGTCAGATATTTAAAAGGTTGTTTAAAAAAAGTTGTAAAAGATAATTAAGAATTAAATTTTGTTTCTCCCATTTTTCGTAAGTAAATATCCTTAATTGCATTTAGAAATGTTTTTTTAAAATTATAAACAATTTTAAAGTAAATTACTCAAAATCATATTATTTGGAGAAATAATAATTATGTCCAAACACCGAAAAGCAAAAATCTTATTAAGAGAAAAAATTAACTCTTCCATATAATTTATTTGTTTTAATTCTTCAGTAAATGACGATTTTAATTATGTATGAAATGAATATAATGGGAAACGTCATGTTTGTTAGCTAAGCTATTAAAAAAATAAATACCTGTGAGCTATTTAGTTACAATTTTCTAGGTAATAAGGCATTAAGGCAAAAATATAATAAATTGTCAGTACTAATATGAAAAGTAATTTATTATTCATATTTCTGAAAAAAAAAACAGAATATATCTCGATAAAATACATTTATTAAAAGTGTAACAGCATTTCGTCTGTCTGCGTTTGTTTGGTTTTATTTTAGTTTAGTGTTTAGTTTAGGCGTCCATTTAGTTTATTAAGATATTCTTTAAAAGATTAATAACAAAGTGATAAAAACAAAGAAGCATTGAAGTTTCATTAGCGAAAAGTTAGATTTTATTTGATAATAACTAAATTATTTTGTCTAAATACAATATTACTTCCGCTTTTATATTTTTCATGAGTTTAGAGGAAAAGTGGTATACACCCGGGAAAAACAGAAATTGCGAGGGAATGTTTTACATTTACTACAAATCACATTTTAACCAGAGGGAACTAAAAAAAAATTGTAAACGACATGAAAATTTTCAAAACAAGAATGTAATTTAAGCAGAAAAATAAGCAAAACATAGTCTGCACTTTTCGTCAGCAAACGGCAATGAAAGTGACGTCACGTGTATGACGTCACTTCAAAGTTTTTCATGATTGGTTCAATTTCTTTTGCATAAAATATTCCCGTCACTATCGTCGGCATGCTCAAGCTGGTTAAAAGAAGTTTTCGATGACGAAAATCTTGCTTGATCGGATTTTGAAGGTAGAAACGGAAAATTGCTGACGAAATGTGCGGAAGATATTTCACCTTGTGATAAGACCTTAAGATGACTGATATTTTGGGGATTTGAAAGCTGAAATGAATTCGTTTCTTCCTTTATTTCAGGAAGAGCCATTCGGATAGACAAACGTACGTCAACGTATTCAAGATATATGGGAATTTCGGGCGTTTCAGTATTGAAAGAGTTAAAAAGTGTTTTTTTCAGTGTCTTAACTCGTTTATTGAAATTTATGTCTAAGGAAGCCCGTGACATTTTATGAGACT
Source organism: Argiope trifasciata (assembly GCA_026543055.1). Taxonomy (NCBI): domain Eukaryota; kingdom Metazoa; phylum Arthropoda; class Arachnida; order Araneae; family Araneidae; genus Argiope; species Argiope trifasciata. The sequence goes on along the minus strand of JAPMOQ010055423.1, from coordinate 877,911 downwards.
AAATAATACGCCGACACCTGTAAATGAGAAGAATGAAGTGTTAAAAAATATTCATTCTTGCTGGTTTTTGAATTCCAAAATCACTGTTATCAAAAGCAGTTCGTAACAAATTCGCAAGAGCCGTGCGAGTCATCGGAAATACCCAGGGGAACTCAGTTCGTAATTTATGCAAACGCGGAATGAAAATTTTTCTATTCACCTGAATTATCACGAGAGAGACTTTCAGGATCTTACGAAAACAATTTTTAACACACATATCTCAAACGAATTCATAGAACAGAAAGTAAATATGGGAAATTGTAAATGGCGCTTGCAAACTGTAACCAGCGAACCGGAAAGTCAAACATGTTCCCGAGTGTGTTGTGAATAAATTTATGTTCGCGAATTAAAATTTTGTGTATTATCGTATTTGAAATATACAAGTTGGAAACATAAGTAAAATTGTAATGTAAAACATAAAAGATACGAATGCGATATTCATTTGATAAATTATTTAATACATAGCTATTTAGTGATTAAAATATATTCTTTTTATAAACAACTAATGAAATTAACTATAAAAATTTTTAATGTTATTTTTAGTTGATACTTGCTGCTTTCTATTGGAAATACATTCTTCGTGCTCTTTTACATACTGATAGAAAAAAGTAGTCATGATGTGAAGATATAAGGCGGATTTAAGCGATACTATAAAGTAAAGTCGGTAAATAAAGAGTTTAACAAGATTTTCGCAAATAAATAAATATAAAACAATAAAATAAACTCTGGATCTCCTAGAAAAACTTTGGGAGCTCGAACGATTTTGTGATGAAAAAACCACTTTGTTCTGAATATAGACGCATGCTTTATTTGACAGTCACGTGATTATTTTAACCCGGTTTAAACTGGATTTTCATGGAAAAAAATTATGACTTCGATGAAAAAACAACATTCTTAGAACAGGATAAATATTAAGATGGTGAAAAACCACCGTTTTTTTAAATGTTTTTGATTTCGAAATAGGAGACATAGACGAACATGATGTTCCTCTTCCGGGTTGATATAACTGACCATTAAAAAATAATGTTCGCACATGTTAATTTCAAATTTGCGATAGAAATTTCTTTTTTTCTTACTGTGTGACCGAAAGATCACCAAAATTTAAATTCTGTCTGGGTTGACTATTAAAATAAATAAATCATGCCAATGAAATTAAAACACATTTAATGACATTAAAGGACATGATTTGCACAGGGACGAAACTTTTTAGGACAATAACCTTTAACATGTAGGCATTGAAATAATACTCGGGTACTATATCATGCGTTACCCTCGTTTCCAAGACATAGGCTGATTGCTCATGGCAGCGAGGAAGGGTCGAGGAAAACAATTACGGTTACAATTGTACTTTTTGTACAAGAGAAGTAATCTACACAACCATTCATAAAATAACAACCCAAACTTTCATCCAGCTGCAAAATCTGCGATGTCCATCTTAAAGACCGGAATTCCGTTTTGTGACATTAAAATAGCATTATCCCGCCATATAATTACTTCCTGGCAAGAGGCATGGGATCAGCAGACACATAAGAAGCTGTGTTCTATATAACCTACAATTGGTTTTTGACCTGTTCTAACTACACGTGAGATGGATGTTAACTCGTCTCCTCATAGGGCATACACGTTTCATTCATAAGTATCTTGTAATAAGTCAAAATCCACCAGTGTGCAATAACCTCCAAGTATATTTTACTATTTATCGTATTTTAATTGAATGTCCTGTTAATATTTTTTAGTGTTCAAGTTTTTAAATTAATCTTCAAGATTTGGTGAGGGGAAAATACCACCCAAGCATTTTTAAATTTTTAAGAGCTATTGACATTTTCTCTTGCATTTAGCAATTTGTTTTTCTGATTATGTGGAACATTTCTTTCACAAGTTCGTGTGCATTGCCTTATTGCATGAATCATTGTTTTAAAATCAATGGCTGAATTCCTTTTTTAAATCATATTTTCGAAATTTTATCTTGGCACCTCTATGTTTGTAATTTCCTTTGTGAATGTTTTTTTTAAATATATTTTATCCGTTCACCATTTGATTGGTGCAGTATGGCCAGATAAAACCAAGTCAACCAACCATCTTCATCCAGAAAAGCCCTGTTTTCCTTTCTGAATGGGAACTAGCATCGAATTTTCCCTCTCATAATCCTTCCCAGGGTTAAAAAAATAGAATAATTCCAAAACTGAACAGTTCCTCCACATTCATGTACGAGAGACTATTTATGAAAATTCTGTACCAAAAGTACCTTATTCCATTTCCGGAAAGTAGAGAATCATCTTCCGATCTCGCTTCGAAATAAATAAACGAATTCAATTTCCAAAAGGTCCCCCCCCCCTTCTCACAAAGTTGGGGATCACACTAAACAAGGGCAGCTCGGAGCATATTCGAAATATCATGAACGTCATCAGAAATACTCAGGAGGATTCCCGCTCGCAATTTATGCAAATGCGAAGGGTGAATTCTTCGATCCGTCCAAATTGCAATGCGGAGAATTGTTTAGATGGTGAAGGGTGAATTTATAAGAGTGCGAATTTAGAAGGGTGGTTTTTACAGCGGATATCTAAAATTGTTTTCGCCCTTAACTGTGGGATATCATGCACAGTAAAGCCATTATGATTTGAGAATTGCATTTGCAAGTTGTGTTAAGATTCTTTGAAGTATGAAGGTGTAAGCTAATAGATTCTTTGTGCTAATTTGAATTAGTTTTAAAATATTTAATGCATTAGATTTACTGTATGCACTTTTATGTACATACTTATTAACTCCTCCAAGCTAACAAATAAGGGAATTCTTTCTTTTTTTCAATTCCTATTAGTTCACACACTCCCTATATGTATTCATTTCTATATTATATGACACTCGCTATATGTATAATAAACTCCCTATATGCATTTATTTCAAAATTATTTTCGGCTTTAATTGTGGGATATAATGTGCAGTAAAGCCGTTATGATTTGAAAATTGCATTTACAAGTTTTGTAAAGATTCTTTGAAGTATGAATGAGCAAGCTAATAGATTCTTTGTGCTAATTTGAATTAGTTTTAAAATATTTAATGTATTAGATCTACTATATAGACTTTTAGGTACATATTTACTAACTCCACCAAGCGAACACATAAAGGAATTATGTTTTTACCCATAAGGGATATTTAATATAATAGATATACTATATAAACTTTTAGGTACACACTTATTAACTCCACCAAGAGAAACATAAGGGATTTCTGTTTTTTTTTTCAATTCCTTTAATTAATTCACACCCGCATATTATATACAGGGTGTCCCAAAAAGATTGAAACGCGCTTTAATTCTTTAACCGTTAGAGATAAGAAGGGGATGTAATTTGAAAAAATGTTCAAAATAAGATAGGAAGGAAGATTACATTAAGAAAAAAAATCCACCTATGAATTTTAAAAAGTTACACTTTTTAAATTTTTATACAACCCCTCTATGCAAATTTAGTCAATTAGAAAGTTTTTCCTTTCCATCCCAGAAGACCATTAAAAAAAACTGCATAACTGTATCTTTAAAATTGAGTGAGTTATGCGTAATTGAAAATTGAACGCTGTTTTTAGTGACCATATACCAAAATGGAAATGTAAATTTGCAACAAATTATAAACACATAAATTTTTTTAATATTATTTACAAAACACATTTTTGCGTATTTACGGTAGATTCAAGATACAGTTACAGAATTGTCTTTTGTTTTAAGCTTATCAGGGGCAAGTAATTTTATGCGATGTATTCTAAATTTACATTAGAAATTTTATAAGATTTCGTTGAAAATCAATAAAAGCCATTTGACAGATTTTTATAGCAAAATTTATAAAAAAGAAAAACACTATTAAATTAGTCTGGTAGAATTTTAATTGTTTTCAAATTCATCACATTTTTTGTCAAACCGACATTCTAACAAATTAATTGCCAGACGATTTTTGCCTTTCATTTAACTGGAATTTAGCCGCTTCTAATACGTGTATATTAAAAAAAAAATTATTTTATTTTTAAGTTACATAAAGAAATGTAGACGATTATTTTTCAATTAACTTTTTTAGTTCCAATATTATTTCTTTCCTGTACAACTTAACCAAGATTCCCTAGTGCATATCAAAATAAAGTTTAGAAATCATTCAGCGATATTGAGTTTCATATTGTCGAAGTAAAAATACTGTAACTATTTTTGCATTATGGCACTTTTAACAAATGACGAACTATTTGAACTAGCAATGGTTTATTCTATTTGCAATAGAAATAATGCAGAAACTGCTGGGGAATTTGGACGACGATATCCCTATTTGCCTGAAATTTCACGTACATTTGTTTATCGGATGATGAGAAGATTGAGAACTACCGGTTCATTTAATCCAAGACCTGGCCCTGGTAGAAATATCTTGTACAACGAAGACCAAGAAATTGATATTATTGCATATTTTTCTTCCAACCTACGATCAAGCATTCGAAAAGCAAGTGTAATTACAGGATTACCTAGGACGTCAATCCATAGAATACTTGAAAAACACAATTGGCATCCATTTTGTATTCATGGACTTCAAG